>BLKM01000165.1:1056367-1102949 GCA_013340265.1 Coptotermes formosanus | reverse complement strand
TGTATGTATGTATGTATGTATGTATGTGTGTGTATGTATGTATGTATGTATGTATGTATGTATGTATGTGTGTATGTATGTATGTATATGTATGTGTGCGTATGTATGTATGTATGTGTGTGTATGTATGTATGTATGTATGTATGTATGTATGTATGTATGTGTGTGTGTGTATGTATGTATGTATGTGTGTATGTATGTATGTACGTATGTACGTACTTATGTATGCGATTTTTTGAACTGTGGATTGATTGCGACTCATTATAATTGTCATAGTATTCTTGTTCTTAACCACCTTGAAGATGGCACATGAGTGGCCGAAACATGTTGGTAGTTACTATCTAATAAAATTATATTCATAGAGTGAAGTGCGTTTGTTGGTCTGTTAAGAAATTTTATACATCTGATTTCATTCACGCAACGTGGGACATATAAAACTAAAATGAAAATATATTACTGTGTGCCACATGGAGAGTAGAGGTTAGCGCTACACTTTTTTCAACCTCGGCGCTAGGTGGGAGTGGGTAGTCAACGCCACGCCACGGCCGATTTACCCCCGGGAGAAAGACCCGTTACCCATTTCACTGTAATTGATTATATTGTCTTTTATTTTTAATTATACGCCACACAACGGTGTGTACAAACCAAAGGTTAAGAGTAGCCTGTTCCAAAGCCGATCACCGTGGCCGCGCGGTCTAAGGCATGGGTCTGCAGTCGCTTGATGGCTGGCGCCGCGAGTTCGAATCCCTCTGAGCGGCATGGCTGTTCGCGTTTTGTGTTTTTCTTTTTGTGTTGTGTGGGTAGCGGACTCTGTGACATACTGATAACTCGTTCAGAGGAGTCCTACCGGCTTTGTTTGTCTAATTGTGTGTAATATAGAAACCTCAAAACGAGGCGGCCTAGGCCGAGTTGGGCTGTTACGTCATAAGAAAAGAAAACTTGTTTTAATTTATTTTCATAAGATTGTCACTTGAACCTAAATGCGACTCACACTAGACGTCTATAAACTCGTAGTGACGAATTTTGGTTTGTGTGGACAGGCATGCAGAGAAGAGCAAGAATGTAAATACACTGACGTGACACGGGAATTATGTTTTATGTGGCAGTCGGTATAACAGGGCGGAAACTTTGTCAGTTCCAGGTCGATGGTTTTGTAAAACGCCGAAAGTTAGCGAACCCGCTTTAACTACCAGCAGATCCAAATTTTACCAGAAAATACGGATGAAAAGGTTAAAACATGGTTCTTATAAATGCGAGAAAGAAGAATAATTTTTTTTTGTTTAATACGGAAAAATCGATGTAAAACGGAACTTCGGTTAAGCACACGACTTCTCCAGTCACAAGAATCAGTTATATGCATACAGTAAGGCAGGATAGCGACATCGCGATCCACTGAACTACCGAAAGGATCTGTTCAAGACAGACGTTTTTAGAAAGCATATGGTTTAGATTTGGTGCAGTCTCCTTGGTTTTTATTAATTTCCTCTCAATTTTTTTTGCAAAAAAGGTTACGTTAAAAATGGACAGTGCTGCCTCAAGCGGAGGCCAAGTGAAGCAAACATACTTAATATACTTCCCTTGGCCTCCGCCTGGGGCAGGACTGTCAGTTTTAATATTTGTTTCTTTTTTACACGTTTCTTATGATTTGTTGGTCTGCAAATGAAATTACACAGCATCAGGAAATAGTAAGTGCAATTTTTAATGTTTGTTACGAATAAGACTGCGTAATTTCGTCGACTAAATAGTTTACTGTTTCTACGTGCGAATTGTTTGCACGGGTACAACTACTGTATATAGAAGGTAAACAAACGTGAGACTGTCTCTCATAAAGGTCCGCTGTTTCTCTCAAAAATGAAGAGTAAGAATAGAAGATTAATGAGAAATAATTTTTTAATATCAGTAGGTCTTGTTTTCTCTTCGTCAGTAACTATTTCAGTAGATTTTCATTTTTAACATTTTAAAGCCTAGCAGTAACTTTACGTACCATCAGGAGTAACATTAAAAACCTCTACGTGGTGCCCACATTGCGTTTATGTGTTTTGTACGGATCTCAGAACAAACAGCAACTTTTGCCTTATAAAATATTAAGAGACTGGTTTTTATAACCGAAGTGGAGAGTGTTTACAGCGCGGTACGCACTAAGTCGTTATATAAAACAGATACGCTTCGTCTTTAAAGGGTTAATATAACTGATTTTTATGCAATTAAGTCAGAATCTATCTGTATTCTATTAATTCAGCAACCGTATACTATTACGTCTTCAACCTGCAGAATAAATACAGTAAAGTACAGTAAAAGAGACCCAACTTTGCACAGTGTTACCGTTTATTTATCAAACTTTGTCTTTTAGTTCCGAACATATTTCGGCGAAATAGTTACGCCATCATCAGGAGGTATTATTACAAATTGCATAAGATATGCATTAAATAGAAATTATAAAATTTTAGAACTGTTAAAAATTTGTAATAATACCCCTGCTGATGGTATAAATATCTCGCCGAAACATGTTGGGGAACTAAGGCTAAGTTTGATAAATAAACGCTAACATTGTGCACAAGTTTGATCTCTTTTACTGTATTGAGCATATGCACGGAAATTAACAACATAAAAAAATGTATGTGCAATATAACAAAATGTACGTGCTAGACAGAGGGAGTTTTTTAAACCAGTATCTAGCCAGGAACCGTTCATCGTATTCCACACGCTTCCGTTCTCTGGATTTCCCCGGCGCCGTATCGCATCCTGTGAGAACCATCGACTGGATCATGAATAGTCATGTTAACAGAGACCGTAGCATCATTCTGGCGCTTTGGACGTCGTATTACTGTACTTATGTAGGCCTAACATCATACGCAGTGTGTGTGTGTGTGTGTGTGTGTGTGTGTGCGCGTGTGTGTGTAGTCCTTCCCTCTTCTACTTCCTTGTTCACAGTAAGTTTAGAGGGTTTTTTGATTTCTCACTTGATCAAACTCAAGCACACACCACAGTCGGTAGGACTCCTCTGGACGAGGGATCGGCCCGTCGCAAGAGACCTCTACCTGACAACACAAACACTCACAAGAGACAAGCATCCATGACCCCGGTGGGATTCGAACCCACGACCCCAGCAAGCGCTCGGCCGCAGACCTACGCCTTAGACCGCGCGGCCAGTGGTATCGGCGCATCATACGCAGTTGTAGTTTAAATCGGTGCCAACAGTATGTGGGATGACTTGAATTATGCAGTAGGTATATATATATATATTTTTTTTTTTGTTTAAGGTTTTGTGTAATTCTTCGTTTTCTCCTTGCCCTCTTATATTCCAGGTTGCATATTTAGAACGTAATACGTTTTTCATTTCCGTGTGGTCTTTTGAGGAAAATTTCTCCGCCTTCTTCCTTTGAGACTTGCCAGTGGTTAAAATCCCCCGCTGAATGGGTTATGAGCCCACAGCAGGGTAAGTGCAGTGGTAGGGTTGCTACCCTCAACCTCTGAACAGGTGTGCTTTGGGATGGCATTTCTTCCACCCGTAATGAAACAGTTATATCGCTATTTTTCGGTCGTCTTTGCCTCGTTTGTGGGAACAGGGTATACCAGGAGAAGGTGAGGATGACTCTTCGGTAAAAGAGGCGTCACTACCCCTTCTGAATGAGTGAGACCGGAACGGGTCAAAAAGTGGCCCAACTACAGATATCATTTTCACTGGTGTCTGTTAAAAAGAAATCTGTCTCAAACATAAGCATGGGTATTTACATAATTTATAACACTGGGTACAAAAGCATTTTACTCGCATAATGTAAGACTTGCACACCTTAATCCATTGTACTTATGAAAAACGCTTTATGTGGAGGTCACGTCTCTCCGTATGTCCCTCAGTATGTAAACACATTTTCTAAAGAAGCGACATGCAACAAAAAGAAGCGTCTTTTCACCAGCAAATTGGACATAGATTTAAGGAAGAAGCTAGTGAAATGCGACATGTGGACCATAGCTTTGTATTGTGCTGAAACTTGGGCACTTTGGAAAATGGATCAGAAATACCTGGGAAGTTTAAAATGTGGTGCTGGAGAAGGCTGGGGCAGATCAGTTGGACCGATCGTGTGACAAATGGAGAAGTTTACAAAGAGTCAAGGACGAAAGGAGTATCATACATACAGTAGAAACAAAGGAAGGAGTATCATACATACAGTAGAAACAAAGGAAGGAGTATCATACATACAGTAGAAACAAAGAAAGGAGTATCATACATACAGTAGAAACAAAGAAAGGAGTATCATACATACAGTAGAAACAAAGAAAGGAGTATCATACATACAGTAGAAACAAAGAAAGGAGTATCATACATACAATAGAAACAAAGGAAGACTAACTGGATTGGTCACATCTTGCGTAGGAACTGCCTTGTGAAACACGTTATTAAAGGAACGATAGAAGGAAGTTTAGAATGAAGAAGGGATGAGTAACAAGACGTAAGCAGATACTGGATGACCGTTAGAAGATAAGAAAACACTGGAAATTGAAAGATAAAGCATTCATGATGCGTGAGTCTGCGGCCTTTCGCTTGCTGGGATTGCGGGTTCGAATCCCTCCGGGGGCATGGTTATCTGTCTGTTGTGTGTTGTCAGGTAGAGGGCTACGTGTCGGGCTGATCACTCGTCCAGAGGAGTCCTACCGAATGTGATGTGTCTGTGTGTGACCGTTAAGCCTCGATATTGAGGATACCCTGGTCACTAAGGACTGTTGCGCCGTGAAAAAATATATTATATATTCATCATCTTCAGCTACAACATGTTTCGGCCGCATTATATTTGCGTCATCAGGCAGTCTTACAAACGCATAAAAAGGAGATGTGTCTTTTAGGAAGAGGCCTCCCTTTTACAAACAGTGAATATAGTATTTTAGTAACTTGGTTATTATTATTATTATTATTATTAGTTGAATAACATTAATTTTAAAATAAGTATTAAAACTAAACGAAATCAGGAAGTGCTACTTAGATCCTTTGTCATGGTTGTGACACTTCGTGTTGTTGACAGAGAAGCTTCTGTTCTGAAACATATTGACGCGTAGTGGATATGATTTACGTGACCATTGCTCATGGATTTAGCCCTGCGTGTCGTACTGCAAATATACTGCGAGTCCTTGTTATGTGTAACGTTCTCGTCTACTTACTAAATTTACCAAAATATTTTTGTTTATAAACTATCATGCCGATCTCAGTGGCCACGCGGTCTAAGGCGTAGGTCAGCGGCCGAGCGCTTGCTGGGATCGTGGGTTCGAATCCCACTGGTGGCATGGATGTTTATCTCTTGGACAGTGTTTGTGTTGCAAGGTAGAGGTCTCTGCGACGGGCCGATCCCTCGTCCAGAGGAGTCCTACCGACTGTGGTGTGTGTCTAAGTGTGATCAAGTGAAATCACAAGAACCCTCGACACCTGCCTTGAACAAGTAGTTTGAAGAGAGAAGGACTAATTAAATTAAAAGCAAACTATCATACGCTCTTCTGGACGGCCTGTATTGGCAGTGGAAGGATATTGAATTCTTTAGAACGTTTTGCTGCGAATTTGAAACCAGTTTCCGTGACTCTGTTTATAGGGTAAAAACTGCGTGCAGAGAATTAGCGTATACCGGAAGGATTGCTGTATGTCACATACCTGAATTAGTGTGTTTTTATCGTAATATGAGAGACCAAGTTTCACACCCATATCATTACGTATAGACTAGGAGGGTTTTACAGTAATTTTTTCTTTTCATCAATATCAAAAATTGACAACAGTTTTACACTATTTCAAGAGTACTGTTATTTATTGGAAAATCGTAGAATTAGAAGGCAGCGAAAAGTTCTAGAAATAACTACTTAACAAGAGACACAGAAATGGGGGAACATAAGTGTAAGTAAATCGGAGAATGAGATGGTAAATAAAGCATATCTGTAGGGAAAGGAGGGAGAGAAAGGACTCAATGAAGAATAGAAGGGTACTGGTGAGATAGGGAAACAAAAGAATGGTGGGGGGGGGGGGGAGTTTTAGCGGCTTGGAAGGAAACTGAAGATAATTACATTTGTTGTTTGACTGCATATTCCCTTCAGACAAACTTTAAGTATTAGGCGCTACGATTGGGCAGATCTCTATGTAATAAAAATAACCCCCGTGCTTTGTTTGGCACTAATCCACCGGAAGCTTACTGCCTTTACACAGCTTAGAACACCATTGCCTTTGTCTTGCGTCTTAGTTCCATAAATTAGCTGTTTCTTCGGTCATGATGTATTATTTTCTTATAGACCTTTAACCATTTAAAGACGAAGCCTATCTGTTTTATATAAGGACTCGGTGCGGACCGCGCTGTAAACACTCTCCACTTCGGTTATAAAAACCAATCTCTTAATGTTTTATAAGGCAAAAGTTGCTGTTTGTTCTGAGATCCGTACAAAACACATAAACGCAGTGTGGGCACCACGTAGAATTTTTTAATGTTAAACCTGGCGGTATGTAAAGTTACCGCTAGGCTTTAAAAGGTTAAAGACGAAGCATATCTGTTTTATATAAGGACTCAGTGCGTACCGCGCTGTAAACACTCTCCACTTCGGTTATAAAAAACAATCTCTTAATGTTTTATAAGGCAAAAGTTGATGTTTGTTCTGAGATCCGTACAAAACACATAAATGCAATGTGGGCACCACGTAGAATTTTTTAATGTTAAACCTGGCGGTACGTAAAGTTACCGCTAGGCTTTAAACGGTTAACATTGAGAATAATACTGACATTGCTGTTCTTTAACTTCTGTATTGGGAAAATAAAATAAAGACATCAAGTGGGCTTATAATTAAATTAAAACAAAAAGAATTTAAGAATTTCACGCTACTTATTATAAAAGACTTTTTTTTTTCTGTAGTCCTATGACCCAACTCGGACCTAGGCCGCCTGATTGTTGAGGTTTCTATATCACAACAATTAGACACACACCCCGTAGACTCCTCTGAACGAGTGATCAGCACACCATAGTAGCCACTACCTACACAACAAACAACAACAACAAAAAAGAGACGCACATCCTTGACGTCAACATGATTCGAACCCGCGATCCCAGCAATCAAACTGCATCAAACGTACGCCGTAGACCGCACGGGCGCTGAGATCGGCAAACAGACGCACTGTTGTACGCACTTATCTTTTAGAGCTTTCGTAACGATGCGATACATGGTCTGTCGTTCTAAACCAAAAAGCAGGAACAGTCATTTGAAGTCTGCAAACTTATCCAGTTGCTTATCATATTACTCGTACCGTGCGTATGCTTACAATTAATACATCAACCAACTTATGCACTTAACAAATACAGTTTATTGTAAGTATTAATATCCTACGTGTTTCAGCACCGGGGTGCAATCCTCAGGGAATTTTTTTTAGAACAAAGAGTTACAAGTCCAACACGTTAACCTAGGTATTTCATCGTCCTTGTTGGAATGATTAACCCTTTAAATACGAAACGCATTCTGTCTAATATAAAGACTCAGGGCGTACCGCACAGTAAACACTCTTCAGCTCAGTTTAGAAAACCAATCATTTGATGACGTGTAAGGTAAAAGTTGCAGATTGTTCCCAGATAATTAAAAACACATAAACAGATGTGAGCACCATGGAGAATTGATTAAAGTCAAGCCTCGTAGTACGTAAACTTACCGCTAGGCTCTAACAGGTTAAAATATTAAGACTCTAAAATATACAAATTTTATAACTCTAAAATTAAAATTTTTTATATTAAAGTTATGTGATACTGAGCCTTTCAAAGCAGCAGTAGTCCCATTACAGGCCTGGACAGGCCCACAGGGTTCCAGGAGGTCGAGGCTCCCAGATTTCTAGACAATCGGCGCATGAAGGTGGTAAGGTTGTCAGCCCTACGCACCGGCCACGTTTACCCCCCAAGAAATATTCCTGATACTCATTTCTGTTAGAGGCTGAGTCGAACCCAGGGCCATAGTGCGACCGACAGGATTATGTCAATGACACCATCGGGAATCGAAACCGCGACCTGCCGGTTTGTACCGCAGTGCCTCATCCAACTGCGCCACCGCTTAATCCTATTAGAGAAGAGGGAAAGAAACGGATGGAACATACAACATGAGCGTGCTATGAAACATGTAAGAAATATTGGCCTGAAAATTTCCAATGTAAGAGATCACTTGAAAGATCCAGGCGTAGATGGAAGGATAATTGTTAAATAAAGCGTAGGTACTGTGGTAAGTGGAGGGTCGGACCCAACAGTGAATATTATTGGTAATTTTAAACTAATTTTGCTTTTCGTATCTTCACATTCTTAATATCTGTGTTTATATTTTTGTGTTTTCTTGCTGCAATAAAATAATGCATATAGCCACATTAATTAAACACACTTACATTGCTAAGTAGTTGTGAGTTCTGTATAATAATAATAATAATAATAATAACAACAATTTACTTGCTGAGTCACATAAAGAATAGAGCTGCGACTGCTAACAGGTGTTCTGCACTGCACGTACCTTACATTAACCGTAAGTTCTACATTGTTAATGAAATGTTAGTCTTATGTTCTGTCTTATTAGCCACACATTTATTTCAGTTTTCAGCTCACCCTCTGGGTTTTGTTTTATATATCTAAGCTACGTGTTTTTCCTCTCTAGCTCTGTCTTATTTAACAGCCTATCGGGCCTGCACACAAACTAATTCTTAATCCCTTCCTAACCTTATTTCTGTTTCGTTCAGCTGGTTTTCTCCATTTACATTTCATCTCACATGCAAGGGCACCTACATTTCTCAGTTATGTGACCTTGTTGCCTGTGTCTTCCACCGTGCTATTTCCTCTTTCAGAGGGCGCCCCTCTTCACTTTTGTGTTTTTGTGCATTTCAACGGTATATCAGCGTCCTTCTCCTCGTGCCCCCATAGAAGACATCACCCCCTCACCCGTCTCATATTCAAAAATCCCATCCTAAGCCATGCTATGCCGCTCCTTCCCCTCACTGTGCAGCCTGAGATGCATACCCCTGTTCTCAGAAACATTTCAGTTCCCCGTATAAAGACAGCGACCTCTTGTCCCCCGTTTTAGCTAACCACTTCTCCTTCTGCATGTCATTGCCTCTGGTTGTAACCATATATCACGTTGTTCTTGTTTGACTCTCCCGCTTTGTGCCATGTGTAGCCCAATCCAATTGTGTCCAGTTCTTCTTTTCTCCCTACCCAGCTCTCCACCTTCGGCTGTCCAACCTGCCGTCGATTACACTGTCCCGCTGGTTCCCCTCCCCACTCTGTTATTCACTAGCCCGGTATTTTGCTACAGCACTCTTATCTTTCCTCTCCTGCTTTACCTTCCAAGCTCGCTTTCAGCCGCCCCGTTTGCTGTGCTTACAGGAATTCTTGAACATTTTGTTACAGAATATCCGCTGTACCCGGTCTATTATTTTCCACCCCATCTACTCTCAAAATTTCCACCCCATATAATAACCTTGATTCAATAGATGCTCTCTAACATGACTACCTTCATATTAGCTTCATCGTTAGGGATTTATCAATAATGAGGGCCTGTTTCCTTATTTAATCTTTTAAAGCCTAGCGGTAACTTTACATACCACCAGGTTTAACATTAAAAAATCCTACGTGGTGCCCACATTGCGTTTATGTGTTTTGTGTGGATCTCAGAACAAACAGCAACTTTTGCCTTATAAAACATTAAGGGATTGGTTTTTATAACCGAAGTGGAGAGTGTTTACAGCGCGGTACGCACTGAGTCCTTATATAAAACAGACACGCTTCGTCTTTAAAGGGTTAATGTAGTCTACGAAATCATATGTGAAAATGTTGAACAGATACGGGTTCAGACTTCAGGCTTTTCTGATTCCTTGTAGTCTATAAAATAAAGCATTTTTGCATACAGTAATATCGACAACAACATGCGGGTATTGTGGCGTGTTCAGGCTTACCATTGCGTTCGATGAGGGGACGTGACCTTTAATACAAGGGTTTGGGGAGAGAAAGGAGTGAAGGCACAAACGTAGCTGCATTCGGGCGTTCAGTGTTTTGCTGTACAAACACGTCAGTTTTGCTCGGCATGTGATTTTCTCTGGGGACACACAATGCGTGAAACTTAAGCAATAAACGTAAGCAAACAGCTGACATGTTTGCGTTGAATTTGACTAAGAGCGGACGTGTATAGAAGGTCAGTCCAGCATGCATTGTTTGTCTCCTGCAGTGGCGTAAGGGCATGCTGAAGTGGATAACACAGCTGTTACAGCGTATAGTGCCTGTCGTAACATACTGCAGCATTCTGCAGCAACATTAGAGCATGTTAGAGTAGATAGCATAGTTATGTTGCAGAGTGCAGTGCCTGTCATGAGCGCACCCAAGGGGCGCTGCCGGGCAGCAACCTCCAAAACAACCCCAAAACCGAAATTAAAAAAAAAAAAACAAATTTTGTACATATTATGATATCAAACTTTTACGCGATTTACCCTTCAGCCGAAATCAGCAACTGAAATGGGCTGATGACTAGTACATTAGAATTTTGAAAAATAAATCAGTGAAATTAAAAAAAAACAGAAGATAGGACACTGTGATTGAGTCGTGGAACATGTAGTTTTATTCGTTTCGTTTCGTAATCCTTACCGCTTCTACCTGCTCATAGCAGGTGTCGAGGTTTGTGTTTTTCACTTGATCACACTCAGGCACACACCACAGTCGGTAGGACTCCTCTGGACAAGGGATCGGCCCGTCGCAGAGACTTCTACCCGACAACACAAGCACACACAAGACACAAACATCCATGCCCCCGGTGGCATTCGAACCCACGACCCCAGCAAGCGCTCGGCCGCAGACCTACGCCTTAGACCGCGCGGCCACTGGGATGGGCACTTATATTCGTATGTATATAAATGCAGTTGCAGGCATTACTTATATTGTTCTTAAAACGTGATTTTTATAACATAATTTTTAAAATCACACATAACTTATATACTGCCTCAGGTTCAGCCACCCCCCCCCCCCCCCTCAAAGGAAGAACTCTGGGTGCGCACCTGGTGCTTGTAACCCACTGCACTCGTCTCCGTACAGTGTTTGCGTCTTGGTACAGTGTTTGCGTCTCGGTACAGTGTTTGCGTCTTGGTACAGTGTTTGCGTCTCGGTACAGTGTTTGCGTCTCGGTACAGTGTTTGCGCTTGAAGCAGCACAAACGATGAACCGCGGTTCGGTGCCCGGCGAGAGTAAGGGATTCTTCTCTTTTCCAAGTTATCCAGTCCGCCCCTGGGCTCGCCCTATGTCATATCCAGTGGACACCGACGTAACTGAAATTTATAACAGGTCACGTGTACCTGGAAGAGACATGTTCACAGCACAGATAATATACATTGGAACCCGGTTATGACGACATCGGTTTATGCGACACCTCATGTATAGCGTCAGATATTTTGTGGTACCACTAAATTCCTCACTGGTAACCATAACATTATACTCCTCGGTTATAACGACACTCGTTTATGATGACACGAAAGATTCAGGTCCCTTTCGTGGCGTTATAACCGAGTCCTGCTCCGTAGTAACTATGTCCAAGCTCTGATCATAAATGACGCAGCTTGTGGCAGCTGTTTATCTAAGAGACAGCTGCGCTCCAGATAACGTCTGTTTCCACTTGATAATGAAGGTAAAAGTTCCTTCTATCTAAAAGCCAGTAACATATGACCACACTATACGTAAACGTACGCCCTTCGTGTACCGAAATTGTGATGCGCACACTCGAATTTTTCCACAGTTATTTGTAGCATCAGATCATATATACAAGTCTTCTGTTAAGCCGGAAGTAAAGAAGTCACTTGACATGGCTGTCCTCTCCGACCTATAAGAAGATTAACCCCCGTTTCATGACAAGCTGTTGATACTTTGTCAATGTCAAAAGTGATGAACGATTCATGTGAACCTGTGATGTCATTATGACGTAAGGGTGCGAAAGCTAAACTCTTATAGGGCAGTGATGTAAGTTTCGACCAGCAGCTTCATGCGGCCATAACCAGCACCCCTTGTTCGGACCTGTAGGTTTCACACAACTGTCTAATTCTGTATATAAACTAATGTATTTGGAGTACAACCTGAAAATTCGGTAATTCACCTTTTGGTCTCAACTTGTCGAGGTCGAGGCTTCCAGATTTCTAGACAATCGGCACATGAAGGTGGTAGGTTGTCAGTCATACGCACCACCCAGGAAATATTCCTGGTACTCATTTCTGTTAGAGGCTGAGTCGACCCCAGGGCCATAGTGCGACCGACAGGATTATGCTAATGAAAAAAAATTCCACTGACACCATCGGGAATCGAACCCGCGACCTGCCGGTTTGTAGCGCAGTGCCTCAACCAACTGCGCTACCGCGACCCCATACATCTTATGACTGTGTCACGCCAGCCACAAGTAGACTTCGAAGTCATTCCTTGACTCTCCTAACGGATCCACCAATAAGACTCCGCCCGGTGTACAAGAAGACCCTGCCACCAGCTCCCGGGTTATACCACGCCTGCGTAAGCCTCGATGTTATGGTCAAATTGTCCTTTCCCCAGTCTGCAGGCCATTGTCATTTCATTCTGCTGTCTGTCTTAAGACAGGTCCGTATCGTCTTCCAAAGCGAGTTCTCTACAGGGTGCAATCTAGTGCTTCCTCTTTCAGTTTCCAGTATCCTGTCGTCTTTTACGGCACTGCAGTAGCTGCTTATGTCTTCTTCCTCGTCTTCCAATCATTTCTATCCTCCGCTCCATCTTTTCTTAAATCACGTGTTTTTGAATGCAGTTCCTACGCAAAATGTGACCAATGCAGTTAGCCTTCCGTGGTTTAATTGTATATAGGACGTACCGCTCCTTCTTGACTCTTTGTAATACTTCTTAATTTCTCACACGATCGGTCCAACTGATTTTCTCCATCCTTCTCCAGCACCACATTTCAAAACTGTACAAGTATTTCTGATCTGCTTTCCGAAGTGTCCAAGTTTCAGCGCCATGCAACGTTATGATCCAGATGTAGCACTTTACTAGTTTCTTCCTTAAATTGAATTCAGATTTGCTGGTGAAAGGAATCTGCTTCATGTTGAATGCTGCTTAGGCCATTTTACCCCGTGCAAATAAAACTAACATCGTTGGTGTGTGGTTGCCTCTTATGCTTTATATCCGCTAGAATGCGGATTTGAATCTTGACCCTTAGACTTTCTATTCTCATTTTGGCTTTTCCTGATTTTCGTCAGCTCTTTGGTGGAATTGTTACGAGAGTAGAGTAGGCCTATTTTAACCTTTCAAAGCCTAGCGGTAACTTTACGTACTACCAGGCTTAACATTAAAAAATTCTACGTGGTACCCACATTGCGTGTATGTGTTTTGTACGGATCTCAGAACAAACAGCAACTTTTGCCTTATAAAACATTAAGAGACTGGTTTTTATAACCGAAGTGGAGAGTGTTTACAGCGCGGTACGCACTGAGCCCTTATATAAAACAGACACCCTTCGTCTTTAAAGGGTTAAAATGAGCCACGACACGTTTCCTCTCCACATTCCTCAAAGTAAGCCATGTATCATTCACATGCACATAAATTTGCAGTCGTTGAATTTATTAAGGTATAATACCAGGTGCATTCTGCAAACGGACATTCGGTATGGCGCTCAGAATGCCTGCCCATCTGTGTGAAAAAAAATTTACATTGATAAATGGATATTTGTACGTAGGTTGTGAGGTTTCACCCTATCCTGGTGGCCGCGCGGTCTGAGGCGTGGGTCTGCGGCTGCTTGCATGCTGGGTTTGCGGGTTCGAATCCCCCCCTGGGCATTGATGTTTGTCTCTTGTGAGTGTTGTGTGTTGTCAGCAGCGCTGTGCAGTCAGTACACAAAAGCCCCGACTCCTTCATAAAATCACAATATATATTAATATAAAACCTATAAGACATTTCATCACCACCACGTGAATCATCAGGCTACTGTTTAGACTTATAACCTATATTTAACTGTAAGTCTAATGGTTACTGTAGCTATCAGGGCTCTGGAGTTGGAGTATCTAGTTAAGAATTTAGATTGAGGGCGGAGTCGGAGTCTGTACATTTTTACCGATTCCGACTCCGAGTCCACAGCCTTGGTTGTCAGGTAGAGGTCTGTGCGTCGGGCTGATCACTCGTCCAGAGGAATCCTACCGAGTGTGGTATGTCTGAGTGTGATCGTGAAGCCTCGATAGTGAGGAGGCCCTGGCCCACTGGGGGCTGTTGCGGCATAAGAAAATTGTGTGGGGTTTCGATGGCATTGTTTCATATTGTGGCTTTCTAAGCTATTACACAATGTAGTGTGGTGTGTGACTGCGAAAATGTGGGGGAAAAATACTGCCCCTTTTACCGTGAAGGTAGAGGCAGCAAGTTCTTTCGAAACGTCGTCATAATAAACATTAACCCTTTAAAGACGAAGCGTATCTGTTTTATATAAGGACTCAGTGCGTACCGCGCTGTAAACACTCTCCACTTCGGTTATAAAAACCAGTCTCTTAATGTTTTATAAGGCAAAAGTTGCTGTTTGTTCTGAGATCCGTACAAAACACATAAACGCAATGTGGGCACCATGTAGAATTTTTTAATGTTAAACCTGGTGGTACGTAAAGTTACCGCTAGGCTTTAAAAGGTTGATCTCTCCTACATTAGAGTGGGAGACTATGTTCCTAACTGTGGAAGAAAAGGAAATTAAATTACATTTTAATACAAGTGCGAGATCATTTGTTCCCGCAACAAAACCTTCCACGTTTCAGTAGGTCTGAAAAGAATGATTCAGCAAGCTAGAATTGATTACCTACAATCCGCAGCATTGTTCAATGATGTATAACTATATTGTGTGTAGCCCCACCTGTACTCATTGTTTAATAGAATTTAAGCCGATTATAAACAGAAATTGGACCAATAAACGGATATTAAAACTTGGCGTAGCCATGCATGCCTTAGAATTAAAATTCCGAACACGTCTTCTGCACAGTGTGTGTCTACAACACTGTAGTAATGGAAATTATTGAAATATTCAAATTTTAAGCGTATCTCACGTCATGTGTATGCAAAGAAGGCGTGCACGTATGCATATCTGCGTAAGATTTAGTACTCCACAAGATAAGTCTGTTCCAACAAACGAGAATAAGGATGAACCGCCGCCTGCGAAATGTGGGAGATGTGTGAATAATACATTGTGTGAGTAATATATATGTAACTCATAAAATGTTCCATTCATTTAGCTTAACCTTTTAAAGCCTAGCGGTAACTTTACATACGACCAGGTTTAACATTAAAAAATTCTACGTGGTGCCCACATTGCGTTTATGTGTTTTGTACGGATCTCAGAACAAACAGCAACTTTTGCCTTATAAAACATTAAGAGATTGGTTTTTATAACCGAAGTGGAGAGTGTTTACGGCACGGTACGCACTGAGTCCTTATATAAAACAGATACGCTTCGTCTTTAAAGGGTTAAACCAGGGGTGATCAACCTTTTATGTGGTGCGTGTAATTTCGCCAAATTTGGTCTGCATGTGGGCAGCATGAAACTGAATACACAGAGTGAAGAATCAATAAGTGTACATATAATTATATCTACGCCGATCCCAGTGGCCGCGCGGTCTAAGGCGTGGGTTAGCGGCCGCTCGCTTGCAGGGATATGCGGGTTCAAATTCCGTTGCTGACATGGATGTTTGTGTCCTGTGAGAGTTGTGTGTTGTCGGTTAGAGGTCTCTGCGATAAGCTGATCACTCGTCCAGAGGAGTCCTACCGAGTGTGGTGTGTCTAAGTGTGATCGCGGAAACTTAACAATGAGGAAGCCCTGACCCACTAGGGGCTGTCGAGCCATGAAGAAATAATTTTATCTGTGTATTTTTCTATATATCATTAGCAATAAAAATATAACTGTAATAAAACGAATAAATTATAGAAAATAAAATTCACATCTTAAGCTATGGTCTCGCTACTTTTAGGTTAAAGGCATTAGCAAATTTTTACAAAATTAATTAGTTAATGTAATGCGTGTCTCCATAAATAAACAGCTCACAATTTTCAAAATCGCTTCGGCCTTCTATCCCGGCTTTGCCAGGGAAAGGATTAAAACATTTTTCTCATTAAAGCAACATGTGGCCGGCAAGTTGCAGGTTCAGCAGGCCTGGCTTAACCTCACTCACCCCTGGAGTTACGTTAGTAGCCTAAAGAGTCAAGTCACCGCCTGATATGCCCATGCAGGCACAGAGGGGGTGTAGAGGTATAGATCCAACCCATTCGCAACCCGACGTTAGAAGTTGGTGGGTGGGCAGCGCCACGCTCCGGCCGTTTTACCGCCGGGAAAATCCCAGTAACCAATGTACAGTAGACCGAGAAACATAACACCAGCCAAAATGTGACGGAAGTATTGTTATTGTTAGTCATAACATTATTAAATTTGGAGCATAAAAGGAACTAACCAATCAACCAACTAACCAATTAACTAACTACTAACTAATGAAAAAACGAATTAGCAAGGAGCAAACGACAAACTAACAAATAATTAACTAACTTAACTCACTCATTCATACACTCACTCACTCACTCACTCACTCACTCACTCACTCACTCACTCACTCACTCACACACACAAACTCACTCACTCACTCACTCACTCACTCACTCACTCACTCACTCACTCACTCACTCACTCCATGGGGCACAGTCCTTCTTGAGAAGCTAACAGGTCCTCACGTAGTCAAGAAATTTCCCGGATCTTCATCACCGCCTTCACAACAGCCCGCCACTTTTCCCTATCATGAGCCATATAAATCCACTCAATGTCGTCCACCCCACTTCTTGGACATCCATTTTAATATTATCTTCTCGTATAGGCCTAGGTCTTTCAAGTGGTATATTTTCTTCAGGTTTCCGCACCTCTCCTCGTCCCCATAGTGCTACATGCGCCGCCCATCTCATTCTTCTTGATTTGATAACCCGAATAATATTTGGTGAGTATACAGACCATGAAGCTCCCTGTTATGTAGTCTTCTCCACTCCCCTGTCACCTCGTCCGCCTTAAGTTCGAGTATCCCGCTCAGCACCCTGTTCTCGAACACCCTCAGCCTATATTCCTTCCTCGCTATGAAAGACCAAGTTTCACACCCGTACAAAACTACAGGCAAAACTTTAGAAGGAACAGAGAAAACAATTGCTGTGTACAAGCAAGAAACCGTATTGTGTGTTGTTCTAAAACTTGCATAACTCCCTTTGGCATTTGAAAGGGGAAATTGTAGCAGTAACTCCATAGAACTATGATTTGCAAAGATAACACTTCAACGGTACCGTACTGTACACATTAGTCCCAAAGCCCTGCTATAAAATCACAGTTTCATTCAATATTCACACCATGAATTAGAAAAATTCTTAAAAACTGAATGGTAGGTGTTATCGTAAAGAAAGGCGCTGCAATACCGACCGAAGCGTAGGTAACTTTAACTGCTGCATAACAAATGTTTCTTTTTAGGCGCGCTCGCAAAATTGGCAAAAACGACTGTTAGATTCGTCATGTCCGTCTGCCCATCCATCCATCCATCCGTCCGTCCGTCTGTCCGTCCGCATGGAACAACTCGGGTTCCACTAAACGGATTTGCGTAAAATTTGATAATTGAATATTTTTCGAAAATCTGTCGATACATTTCAACTTTCATTAAAATGTGACAAGAATAACGGGTACTTTACACGAAAACCTATGTACATATTTGATAATATCTCGCTGAATTATTCTGAGAATGAGAAATATTTCAGATAAATTTGTACAGAAAATCAAAACACACATTTTATATTTAATACCCCTTTTCCGAAAATTGCACCGTTTATGAGATAATGTGGATAAATATGGTACAGCCAGACAGGCCAGAGAGGGCAATATAATACGGCGCATGCGCTTTGCATGCTGGATAACTAAGGCTACAGACACACACTCAAAATATGTAACGCTTATTTCTTTTCCACGGCAACAGTAGTTAGGCCAAGGCACCTCGATATTGCGTTTATACGTACGTTATCTCTGTTGTTGAAATCCCTATCACATGGCGTGTCATCAACAATAGGAACAACACCAGTAACAAAAACCAATCTTAACATGACTTCCTTATCTGATAGCTGAATGACGCCAAGCTCCGTTGTTGGAACCTCAGTTATTGCTACCGGAAATATGAAAATTTGGGCGATCTATGCAGTTTATGTAACTTAAGAGGAAGCCGCAATAAGGGACTTTCATTACAGTACACCGCCCTTCATTGGTTCATCGCATATCTTGTTGCAGTGGGGTTAGTATGCGGATGTCTGACGCTTCCCAGTAGTATTTTTTTCTGTCACCCAGACCCAGTCTAAAATAGAGGACGTTCCTGATTGAATGGATTGTTACAGAATAGTAGTTTTTCATTTCCTGCCGGTACCCTTACGCGCATGTGAGTTACCTTATGCCTTGGGGTATTTTAGCCGCAGGTAGTGGCAACCGATATGTCAAATAAAATAACACTATAGTCGATTCCGCTTAAATGAGACCCGTACGCGAGTTTAGAATTCTTGTATCAACGTGGCATAAAACAAAAATGAATTACAGTTAATCTTTTTGATATTATTTATTTCGTATATTTTTATTAAATTGAAAGTTAATCCATAACATCAAAAATCCACCTTTTATATACACAAGTACAGTTTAATATTGTTCCTACACGTTTAGCTGTCATCCACACGGGGCTGTCCAACGTGGGTTCCGCGGGCTGCATGCGGCCCGCGAAGAAAGCACGAGTATTTGCGGTCCTCGTTCACCTGAATGGCTTCAGTAATACATTTTAATAAATATAATATAATATAATATGCCTACAGAACATAACGTGGCAACTTTATTAACAGAGAAAATGTCTACAAACTGTAACTCATCACATTTAAGACAACATACAGTAAACCAATCATACTCTGTGTTTTACAGAGTTTAGTACGGCGTACGACCTTGTTATCCGGGAGTACTTTTAGCGTAACTTAGTGTTTGTAAATAACGGCGTTCTAATGAATTCTATCCCCGTTCCCTTTTCGATTCATGTAAACCCTAGTGGGGCCCACAGGCGAGTCCTTGACAAATTATGTGGCCCTCGAGTGTGTTGAATTTGGCCAATCCTGATTTGCGTTATCCTCATGGAGCTGTGTGTTATTCTTTAAGACTGTTAATGTACAGCTCCATGAGGAGGCTAAAGCATGTAGGAGCGATAAGAAGTTGTATTTGTGTACATAAAAGGTGCATTTGTTGTTGTTATGAATGAAACTTTAATACAATTAATCTCCTCGGATAGTAGCTATCTACAGTAAAAGGTAAAGCTCACCCTAGAACACGCCATGAAGGCCCAGAGGAGGATTAGAGGTATAGTTCTACTTTTTATTTAACCTCGGCACTAGATGGGGGTGGGTGGTCAACATCACGTCCCGTCTGCTTTACCCTTGGAAAGAGACGCGTTACACATTCTACAGGAGGCTGTGTGGGTCCCAGGGCCGGTCTGGACGGCTACGGAAAATCTCGCCCCCACCGGGATTCGATCCCCGTACTGTCCATTCCGTAGCGAGTCGCTATACCGGCTACGCTAGTGGTTAACCTTTTAAAGCCTAGCGGTAACTTTACATACGACCAGTTTTAACATTAAAAAATTCTACGTGGTGTCCACATTGCTTTTATGTGTTTTGTACGGATCTCAGAACAAACAGCAACTTTCGCCTTACAAAACATTAAGAAAATGATTTTTATAACCGAAGTGGAGAGTGTTTACAGCGCGGTACGAACTGAGTCCTTATATAAAACAGATACGCTTCGTCTTTAAAGGGTTAATACTGTTTTATAATCGATGTAGCCTACGTCCGACAAGCCTCCATTGTCACTAATTCCACCTAAAGTACCACTGTTTTTTTGTATTACAGACTGGTGTTTGTGGGTGAACTGATGCACCTGAAGACCTGTAGAAGTTTCCCCGGAGAAGACACTGTGTGCTTTTGTATCAGAATTAAATGAAACACCTGAATAAGTTAGCAAGAACAGGGCCGACATCTGTGGACCTGCGAGTGAACTGAATCACAAGGATAAGATATGTTCTCTGAACAGTGACAGCTGGTGACGGTTACTTGTCGGTTTGCAGTTCGTGGCTGTTCGTCTCAATAAGTGTCATATGCTATTAGGGCATATCAGTGTGTCATCGCCATGACCCGATTTGAGAGTCCGGGTCAGGTTGTGCTTCTGTTTACCGGCGCTGCTGTCATCAGTGTCATCCTCATAGCATTACTGAACGTGGAGGCGCGAAACAGGAAGCTAAAAGGTAGGAATACGACTGTTTTAATGTGCAGTGCCTAGAAATGACAACAAACTAGTGCGGGTGTCAGCGCCCTGTACTCACATATCGCTGTGTTTCTGTATTACACTTTACAGACCTAGAGAGTCACTTCTAAATCATGATTTTTAGGCGCTTTCGCAAAGTGACGAAAAGCGACTGTTAGTTTCGTCTTATGTGTCTGTCTGTCTGTCTGTCCGCATGGAACAGCTGGGCTCCCACTGGACGGATTTTCATGAAATTTGATATGTGAGAATTTTTGTAAAATCTGTGGATAAAATCCATGTTCTATTCAACACGGTCCGGCAAATGTTTGGCTCCACTCAGAAAGGCCAGGCAACGTTACACGTGTTCGAAAACATTAGCTCTGTTAGAAATACACTGTCTGTCATAAAGTGACGCAGTGCCCCATTGTCAAACGGCTAGGACAGTCGATTAACCCTTTAAAGACGAAGCGTATCTGTTTTATACAAGGACTCAGTGCGTACCGCGCTGTAAAGACTCTCCACTTCGGTTATAAAAACCAATCTCTTAATGTTTGATAAGGCAAAAGTTGCTGTTTGTTCTGAGATCCGTACAAAACACATAAACGCAATGTGGGCACCACGTAGAATTTTTTAACCTTAAACCTGGTAGTATGTAAAGTTACCGCTAGGCTTTAAAAGGTTAAGTAACGAAGACTGCACACAGAAAATTAAGTATAGGTAAAGGTAAAGGTAAGCTTAACCTTAGAACAAATCATAAAGGCCCAGTGGGTGAGTAGAGGTGTATCTGTACCCTTTCTTTCATCTCGGCAGTAGACGGGGGTGGGTGTTCAACGCCACGCCCCGTCCGCTTTACCCCTTGGAAAGAGACCCGCTTACCAGTGGGAGGGCCCCAGGACCGGTCTGGACGGGTCCGGAAAACCTCGCTGCTACCGGGCTTCCGTCTGCGGATAGTCCATCCCGTAGCGAGTCGCTATACCGACTGCGCTATCCCGGCCCACAAACTGAGTACAGGTGCACGTTTTATTTACAGAGCCCCTAGCAGCCGTAGCAATTACTGTTCCTGTCATTAATATGGTATAACGTAGAAAATAGCTGTTTATGTATTCGATTAGTTAATACTGTAGTGTTAATCCCAATACACACCGAACACGGCAGAACAAACTTAATTTCAGAAGAACGAAGTCGCTTCTGTAATTTTGTGTGTTGTGTCAGAATTTGCTTTCCTTAAAGTTTGCAATACAGCGAAACCCGTCTGTGTTGGACACCTTTGCTTCCATACGAAGACAAATTTACCTGTGCTTTGTGCAATTTGACGTGGAGTCGCTGAACATCACACAACACATCTGGCCGTTTTGATGAATTACGCGGCTGAAATGTGTGTTGCCCCATTTAACTGTGGCGGGTGTACTGAAAGTTAAATGTCCTAGGACACACAGGTGCCTCTCTTGTCTTTTCCCCAAGTAAGCCAGGTGTCGCAGAGTGTGCAGGTGGGCAGATGATCTGTAGGCGGAAGGCTGTCTTTCTCAGGGACACGGAAAAGAGATAATCTCTATGTTGTGTAATATTTTCGACATACTTTTCAACAAGGCACACTACTGATTATCTTCTACATTCGAATTTACATTACTCCTGCCTATGTCATATGTAAATATTAGCGTGTGTTTTAAGAACGAAGGAACTAAAACACATATTTAAGTAAGTGTTAGATCGTTCACAGTTTTTCACATACAAATATTTAACTTCGAATTCTCGTGCAAAAATTTTCCGTATTTTCGAAAGAATGTAAACAGAAATAACAATCCATTAAGTATCCAGCCCTGACTTAGAAATGGTGTAAACTGATGTTTAAAGAAACAATGGAATTCGTTAAAAATGTCAAAAAATCTTTTATGCTGGATATATTGATGCACTTTTTATACTGTTCACACCGTGTACGTACCTTTGCAACTTGACATGTGTCAACAGCCAACTCGTATACAACGACCCTTCGAGAAAACTCATTCTACAACGTGTTACAGTCTTAAGAAAAATCAACTGGTGTTTGTGTATGTGATGTGAAAATAGGGTTTTATGAACAACTGAACAACTGTGTTGTGTGTTTTTAAGACTTTTAAAAGTTTTATAAAGTTGCTTTTGTGTTCTTGAATCAAGCACCCCTTGAGGTTGACGCTGTGATGCGTTGAAACATGTCGGGGTAATTAGGGACATGAATGTCAATTGTTATAGAATTCTGTGTACGATTTGGTTGTTGACACACGTCAAGTTTTATTGATGCACTTACAGTACACAGAATAATTTCATGTGTAAGTGGGATGGTACTGTAAATGTACGAAAGTATCTGGCTGTAAATTTATGTAGCTCTATGCATGGTTGTAAAACTGGGTTCGTGTCCAAGAGAAAAACGCTGAACATATTGAGGGATGAATTATGAGGAGAATATTTCATCTTAATGAAAAGTCAGGGGTAGAAAAATTGTAAAATTAGATGTGGGTTCAGTAATGAGGCTGGTAATTGATATTCAACACTTCGTGTTACTAAAATCATAAAGTTAAGAAGGGTGAGGTCGATTGGGTATGTGTAACGCATGGGGAATATAAGCAGATGCTATAAATTTTGTCGGAAGACACTAAGAAAGGAACTGCTTAGCAACTGGCGACCAATGGAGGAGCATATCAAAATGGATCTTACGGAAAGAAAAGATGAGTGTGTGTGCTGGATTTAAGGGGCTCCAGAAGGCGTGCATTGGCTGTCTTTCGCGGAACCGGAAGAGAATTTTTGGCTTCCACAAAATGGAGAAAGTTTCGTTAACCACGTGAGCAACATAGTCTCCTAACAAAGACCGTGCATTATTAATTTATTTAGTTAATGGCAATGTGACGTCGTATGACGGGCTGCCATAATATTCGGGGTCTACTCCACGTCATCCTATCGAGTGTGGCGTCTCTAATTGAGTGTGATCGTGAAGCCTCGACAATGAGAAGGCCTTGGCGTACTAGGGGCTGTCGCTTTCCTGTACCTTTCATCCCTTGCTGCTTGTACCTAAACGTCTACGCAAGTGGTGTCGATTCTGTGGTGCCGATTCTGTGCAAGTTGTTTCGGTTCTGTGCAAGTGGTGTCGATTCTGCGCAAGTGGTGTCGATTTTGCGCAAGTGGTGTCGATTCTGCGCAAGTGGTGTCGATTCTGCGCAAGTGGTGTCGATTCTGCGCAAGTGGTGTCGATTCTGTGCAAGTGATGTCGATTCTGCGCAAGTGGTGTCGATTCTGTGCAAGTGATGTAGATTCTGCGCAAGTGGTGTCGATTCTGCACAGCTTTTCTCGATTTACAAGAAATATTCTCAAAGTGCTTGCGGAAGAGGACATTTAAATAATTTTTCAGTTTTTCAAGGCCGTGAAGGCGAATTACCAGCTACAAGCTTCAGCTGCCGTCACCCATGAGGTAAATACTGCGATATCCGTTCAATTAGGGATATCTGGTTCCCAGAGATGTCCCAAAAGCTGTGGAGAAAACATGTATTTTTGTTTCTACATGGACTGGAAGCCTGTAAGCGCCCGTTATCTAGCTTTGGGTATGGCCACTATAGCGGCTGAGTTATTCTGACACCCTGAATAAAAACTGGTTATAAATATTTAAGTAACCCGGTCACTGCACAAAGATAAATATAAAGGTAAATGTAAAGGTCACCCCATGACATGCCTATGCAGGCACAGAGGGGAGGCCGATGTATAGCTCCAACGAATTCGCAACGTAGGCGCTAGAAAGGGATGCCTGGTGAGCACCAGGCCCCAGCCGCTCTAACCCCAGGAAAGACCCGGTATCCGCTGGGCAGGAGATGTTTGGGTCTTGGGGACAACCTGGACGGGCAAGGAAAGTCTCGTCGTAGCCGCGATTCGATCCCTGGACCGCGCAGACCGTAGCTCACTGCACAAAGTTCAGAAAGAAAGAAAGAAAGAAAGAAAGAAAGAAAGAAAGAAAGAAGGAAGGAAGGAAGGAAAGAAAGAAAGAAAGAAAGAAAGAAAGAAAGAAAGAAAGAAAGAAAGAAAGAAAGAAAGAAAAGAAAAGAAAAGAAGTATACATCCGGCGGGCATTCGAACACCGTCTGAGGATGTGCCAGTATGCCCGTCTTTGTGTGACGTAATTCCAATAACAATAGAGGAGACGGTTTTACCTTTGTGGTGAATTTTTATTTTTATTTAATTATAGGCTTCCCAGGCTGTAATCGGATTAGTAGTTCAACGTGAAAGTAACTCATCTTTTCTGCATATTGCAGGGTTTCTACGTCCGTATTAAAATGACGAACGGGGGATCGTATCGAGTCGGATACCCAATACTTGGAAAAGTACTCAGGCCGGTGGCACAAATTGGAATTTGATTAAAATGAATACTTCGTTCGTAACGCCATCTAGTTTGGTAATTAACCATTTAAAGACGAAGCGTATCTGTTTTATATAAGGAATCAGTGCGTACCGCGCTGTAAACACTCCCCACTTCGGTTATAAAAACCAGTCTCTTAATGTTTTATAAGGCAAAAGTTGCTGTTTGTTCTAGATCCGTACAAAACACATAAACGCAATGTGGGCACCACGTAGAATTTTTTAATGTTAAACCTGGTGGTACGTAAAGTTACCGCTAGGCTTTAAAGGTTAAAATTACTAAAACTGTTAAGAAAAAGTAATTCTAAGCGTTGCAGCTGTTTAAAACCCTAGAGACCATGCACACAAATACCGGCATCTGCAGCATATAAAGATGTTGTCCCGGTAGATCCTATATTGTGCGTCTTGTGTAGATGGCACCTTGGTGCCGAAATATGCAGGGGTTTTTAATATAGCTTACGGAAGTGTTTTATCCAGTGCATGAGTTAGTTATTGCAGTGATGGCGGTTACCGAAATTTGTGCCGTTTCTTTTTAGAAACTCCGGCTGTGTGCTGGAGAAATAACGCAAAATGGGGAATCCTCACTACTTTCGCAAATTAGTATTTATTTATTATCAACACACCTATTTATTAATGTTACTATCAGAACATAAAATTATAAAGTAAAATGTTTCGACCAAGATTTGTTTATCTTCAGGCAATTCAATTACATAGAAATAAATTACTGTTGAATTTTAAAACTGAGGTGTAAGCCCTGTGATTGTTACATGATACAGGCTGCTTTTCAGTATCAAATGATGAATATTAAATTTTTTGCAAATTCAATGTCATATTAAAAGTAAGTCAATATTTAGAATTTTTAATTTGTTTTGTTATGTTTTCTGGAGCTGTTTCCTTGATTTTTCAGTGATCTGCCGTAATAAGCTATACGTATTTGTTGGTAACTATATTTACTATTACAATAAATTGAGTAATAAAGTAATCAGTACGTATCGGTTTCTAATTCGGATGCAGTACAATTTTTGGGCTCGTAACAAAAGAAATACTTAATGGTGTGTAGTGAATTGTGTATTATTCCGTTATTTGATCTGTCTGGTAGATATCCAAGCCATAATGTTTACATGACTTCGCGGTCCCCACCCCACACTTCAGCAGTATGTTTACATTGATACCAGTCTCTTCCCTGACGGTGACAGTGTCAAAGCCAGTAAGGTCAGCTCTAAGAAGGAAGTACCCAGACACCAATCACCAATAAAGTTTCGCTTCCTAGTCCTTCCCCCTTCTACCAACTTGTTCACTGTAGGCGTAAAGTGTTTTCATTTTCGCTTGATCACACTCAGACACACACCACAGTCGGTAGGACTCCTCTGGACGAAGGATCGGCCCGTCGCAGAGACCTCTACCTGACACACAAACACTGTACAAGAAACAAAATATCCATGCCCCCGGTGGGATTCGAACCCACGATCCCAGCAACCGCTCGGCCGCAGACCCACGCCTTAGACCGCGCGGCCACTGGGATCGGCCCTCCTCAATAAAGTACGTATCAGAAGTAATAAATTGGGATTAAAACGGGTCATATAAATTTATATTGGTTTTATATACAATCGTGAGGTACTATAAGACGGGTTTGTGACGTAAGCAGTAGCATCACAGTCATTGCGTGTCCTACGTCTCACTCGACATCGCGTATCTTTAGCAGTGGGCGAAGCATTGTTATACGATTGAAGGACGAACGGCTGTCTGTAGTAACACGTGTTTGTTTTTGTATTTGTCGGTTTTTGGTTTCCTCTATTTGAAGGGTGATAGTAAGGTCAGCAGGTTCTGTCAGCAGCATGTTACTCCGAAACGTCTACACATTTCTACATAATGCCACATACCGAAGACATTACACTAACACTGAAGGCAGTGAAATTATTAAATTCTATGTGATTTGTCACTGATTCAGTTAGGTTTTACAAGGGGTTGCTAATGACTGCACAGGGCTGGCCCGAGACATGTGGACGCCGCGGTCAGGCTCATAATTTGGTGCTCCGGGCAGGTTAATAATTTGGTTCTCCAGGTAGGTTAATGATTTTGTGCTCCGGGCAGGTTAGTAATTTGGTGCTCTGGGCAGATTAATAATTTGGTGTTCCGGGCAGGCTAATAATTTGATGCTCCGGGCAGGTTAATGATTTGGTGCTCCGGGCATTCTAATAATTTGGTGCTCCAGGCAGGCTAATGATTTGGTGCTCCGGGCAGGCTAATGATTTGGTGTTCCGGGCAGGCTAATGATTTGGTGCTCCGGGCAGGCTAATAATTTGGCGCGCCGGGCAGGCTAATGATTTGGCGCTCCCGGCAGGTTAATGATTTGGCGCTCCGGGCAGGTTAATAATTTGGTGCTCCGGGCAGGCTAATAATTTTGCGCCCCCGACAGGTTAATAATCTGGCGCCCCGGCAGGCTAATGATTTGGTGCTGCGGACAGGCTAATAATTTTGCGCCCCTTCAAACTGATATTCATTAAACTTTTCCGGCCTAGGACGGGGATGGCGAAGTTCTTGAGGGCGCTTGCCCAAATTGTGGATAATCTTCGGAGGTGTTCTTTGGCTTGTGGCTGAGTTTACTAGCACCGTATTTCTAGTGCTTTAATCTGAAAAACTTTATATTGCCATACGGTGCATTTGTTGGTAAAGCAATCCCTGTACACGCCTGGAGAAGCCCTGGGGTTCCAGGTGTTTCAAGACAGTCGGCACATGAAGGAGGTAAGGCTGTCAGCCATACGCACCGGCCGCATTTACCCCCCAAGAAATATTCCTGGTACTCATTTCTGTTAGAAGCTGAGTCGACCCCAAGGCCATAGTGCGGCCGAAAGGATTATGTCAATAAAAAATTCCAATGACACAACTGAGAATCGAACCCGCTACCTTCCGGCTTGTAGGGCAGTGCCTCAACCAACTGCGCCACCGCGTGCCGTTGCCTTTATTGGTATTTTATTGAATTTTAATAATTAGTGCACTGATATGAATATGAATACCATAAAATATTCCCGTGATATCTTAGCGCACCTTATAAGTTTACGCTCCGGGCTGCTGGCCCGTCCGGCCCGCCCCTTAGTTCTGCTCCGTGACTGCAAGTTTGTTTCCCAGAACTGGAGGAGAGATCATGGACTGCCGTGATGTGCTGCTGGTGTTCCACAGTCACCGTGACATCTGTCCACAACCTCGTCAAAACATGAAGGACTGACCCCTTTGGATGTGCAGCACAATTTATACCACCACGACGAGAATAACCCCTCTCCAACTAAGAGACGCCTCCAAGAATACGTGCCGAACACTCTGTGTTGCTGCACATTAACTGTCAGCCCAAGAAGGAGTCAAAGTCATGACCTGTAGGTCTGGACAGAGTGCCTACTGAAATGAAGCCACGAACCGTTTTACTTGACCGTGCCATGGCTCAGGCGGTTGGCCGCCGGCCTCCCACCGGGGAGGCCCGGGTTCGATCCCGGGGTCAGTCCATGTGGGATTTGTGGTGGACAAAGTGGGACAATGGGACAGGTTTTTCCCCGAATACTTCGGTTTTCCCCTGTCAATTTCATTCCACCGGTGCACTGTTACTAGGAAAAGACAAAAAATAATAATAATCATCATCGTCATCTTCATCACAGGGTTGCAAAATAAGCCTCAAGGCTGCGGTGCGTCCGTAACGTCTAATGCGGGGCCCTTCACCACTAAAAAAAACAAAAAAGTTTACTTCGTCTTTCCAGTTGAGGCTGCGTAGTTTGAACAGCTTTGCTGTACTTTGCGTGGTTTTAGGCTTTCACAGCTGTGTCGTTGAGGATCCGTTCTGCAGGGATTTGGCGCTGTGCCAGTTCTTGGTTTTCGATGTTTTGAAGAGAGGTAGTGAAGTCATTTCCAAGGGTCTGGCAGTACTCGTCCTTCTCTGATGCCGGGCCCTGTGCACGATATGTAACTGTGCTGCTTTTGACTACATAGACGCGGCTGAGCACTAATTGTGTGCTTTCATGTTTCTACCATCGAGCAAAATCAGGAATCTGATTAGAGAATTGGGCGCTGCAGCCAGCTGCGTAATGAACTGATTCAAACAATATCGAAAGGATGATTACTTCGGCCTTCTCGATTATTGCAACGCTGCTATCGCCAATCGATTGTTGGCAGTCAGAATATATACTTTATCCCGGCAAGGGACATTACATCCGTTTTAATGGCTGTCTTTCCGTTGTTTTATAATATCAGTATCAATACATAATCAATATAATATCAATACACAGACTTCTTGTCTAACAAAACTGTTTTATTTTAACACAGCTAGATGTCTCCGTTGTCTTACAGGATTTTCATCAGACTGTCACGCTTTTAAAAAACGGTAAATCTGCAGAGTATACGTTTATTTTTTATGAGGTCTCACAAAATACCAAAGTTTATGACCTTTTCTCTTCTTTTATCACCAATAGCTGTAAATCATTATAAAATTCTCCATTTTAACAAAATTTAAAAAAGTATTTATCCTTTAAACGTTTTGGTAGTTTTGTATTTTAAATATTATTCAAGCAGACAGCTTCATCATACAAAAAAACTACTAGCTAGTAAAATAAGAAATCGACTAACAAAACTTCAGTTATTTATAAAATTCATGAAAAATAATTGTATAATCTACATGCATATTTACATTTTTTAAAAACATTCATAATTATTATATCAAGACCGAGACATGTAGCTGTGTTGCAATAAAATACATAGTTGTGTTAGACGGTAAATCCGTGTACTTCTTTATATTTACATCACATTCGCGTTAAACTGAATCTGTTTAAATTTGCTGAATATTCTCCTTTCGCTACGTTACTCTACTTGGTGTGCTTTTCTGCCCTAATACTTTGCGGGTAATGGACTGTGCTTCGTATTTGTTTTATTTTACTGTGGGATATATATATATATAAATCATGGAAGGCGCAGTCGGTTTCCCAGAAATCGTGCATTAGAAAGAAAAAGAACACTGAGAGTCTATTTGGTTAATTAAGGTTTCTAGTTATTCTAGAATTCTGGAATTGCTGATTGTTGAATGTTAAAATGTCTGAGAGGTCCAAATGATGAATCGAGAGGGACGTTGTAGGAGACGCTTCTACCTATTTTATGGCAATATTCGTAAGTTTCTGTTGTTGGATTAGAGAAAACCACGGATTTTGTGAAGGAGTATAGCTCTAATGTGTTCCATGTCCGTGCACTATATTATACAAAAACACTAATCACCAACAAATGCACAAAGAGAATTTTATCATCAATTGTAACACACTCCTACATGTTCCGACCCTGCTGGGTCATCTTCAGGGAGAACTTTTTTGTTATCGTTACACTAAGGTTGCACTTTACAGTTGAGTGAGAATGTGCTGTTGACTGTGTACTGTGTACTGGAGGCGTGAACTCTCTGCGGTCCCGGCCTGCAGGCCGGTGTAGGCCGAGACCGCAGAGAGTTCACGCCTCCAAAAACAACGCAGTACACAGTCAACAGCACATTCTCACTCAACTGTAAAGTGCAACCTTAGTGTAACGGTAACAAAAAGTTCTCCCTGAAGATGACCCAGCAGGGTCGAAACATGTAGGAGTGTGTTACGATTGATGATAAAACTCTCTTTGTGCATTTGTTGGTGATTAGCATGTTTGAGTATAGCTCTCTTTTTGTCACTTTAATGGAATTCATTGCATTGTTGTTATAATAAATCAATGGTGATGTGTAATTACCGTCACAGACAAATTCGTTGAAAATATGTGGAAATTTGCACAAATTCCAACGTATTTTTAAAGCATTTCACTTGTTTTTAAATTGTATACATTCATACCTGAAGACGGTCTTGTAGACCGAAACATGTAGCATTCATTATTGAATGCAGTAAATTGTTGTATTTGAAGGTAAATACAGATTACCAATGATTTATTATTTGCTATTATTCGAAACTGTTATGCCTATTGTTTTTATGTTACTCTCTGTGAATATCACCTGAAATGTGAAACGTATTACCTCGCAGATTCATTAGACCAAAATTTTACTTTTCGTACATTACTTTCGTACATTATTTTTGCTAACATCGCATACTTTGCGGTAACTGAACTCAGGCCGCAAATTACATGTAACATCGAACTTTGGAGTCTATCAGACAGTTATGAAACTAAAAACAGACATCCATGTGCATTGACTTCCTGTGATCTGCTGTTTTAATGGACGGATTCAGCCAGGAAATACGATCACTTTGACATCTGAGTAAAGCGAAAAACCGTGGGCACTCTAGTATCATATCGTGCCTGTGTAATAATTATACATTTGTGCCATATGGCTGCAGATACAAGTAATTGCACTTGATATCAAGTTGCACAGCGACGCTATATCTGTGTGTGGGTATGAACTGCTGTTACGGGCAGAACAGAGAAACGGCATAAAATTGCCGAAATTGAAACAGGTTGAAAGACCTTAGGTAATATTACACTGGCTGTGGTATTAATTTAGTACCGAAACAGATCTTCTGTTTCGGAGATAATTGCACTAAACTTATCATACTGCGCAGGCTCGGGAAATACGTATTCTATTCATTATCGTTACCATCTGTTTACATAAAAGGCTAAGATTTGTTGTTTTCTCTTTGAGGCACGTTCAAAAAATCGCGAAAAGCGACTGTGAGTGTTGTCATGTCAGTCTGCCTGTCCGCGTACAACAGCTCCGCGTCCCGTCGACTGATTTTCATGAAATTTGGTATTTGAAGACTTTTAAAAAATCTGTAGAGAAAGTAAAAGTTTCATTATAATCCGACAAGAATAACGGTTATGTTACATGAAGACCGTTATATGTTTTTGATCATATCTCGCTCGGTTGTTCTTAGAATGTGAAATGTTTCAGACGAAAATCATACAGAAAATCAAAACACACATTTTATGTTCAATAACTTTTTTCCGAATGTTGTGCCGTTTATGAGATAATGTGGGAAAATATAGTAGAACCAGACGGGTCAAAAAAGACAATACGGCGCGTGCGCTTTGCGTGCCAGATAACTAAGGCTACAGACGCACACTCAAAATATGTAATTAATATTGCTTTTCCACGACAACAGTGGTTTCCGAAGAGTCCCAATTTCTTTCGTCTTATTGATGGATTAGAAAGGAAAGACCGCCTAGGGAGTGATATTGCATGAGTTCTTAGGCTGTGTATTCACGGTATTTGTAGTGGGGGAGATTTAACTTACTATCCTGATTTCAGTACACCCAGCCCTTCTTTTACGCCCTACTTGCCTTTTTGAAAAGTGGACGTAAATAAAAAAGGCACAATTTAAAATTATATTCCCATCAGAAATAAGTATTTAATTTAGTAAATGTAGTCAGCAAAATGGCGTTAAACCGAAAATGAGAGAGCGTAAACTAAGAATTTTTGTGAATTGGCAAGGGGCCTTAAAGCAAAAGAAGCGTAATAACAAGTAGGCGTAAAACAAGGGGTGGATGTATATACTTCTCCCCAGTTACAGTTCACATGTCACATCCTATATCCCCACACTGTTAATGCAGTCGTAACTTGAGGCTTTTAATTATCAAGTAATATGTACAGTGATTAATGTGTAGATGTAGAGATATAAAGTGACTTTAGTTCTATGATTGATAGCAGCAAGTTTGGCCGAGCCTTCGGATTCTGCTTGCATCTGACGCAGTTAATTATGTGCTGGCTAAGAATTCCAGACGTGCTTCCAAATTTCAGAAAGCGGAAGTGCCTTCTAATTGAGTACGTGAGCCAAGAACTGACCACTACACTCACGTGGCCTGACGTGTTCCAATCCATAAGTCACCCAGTGCCAGAGTTCGCAGACTTAAGCTTGACCGACCTTTAATTTATGAAGGCCGTAGCCAGGGGAATGAGAATTCAAATTACGGTATCCGGAATTCGAAGCGACTGTAAGCTAGACAGTACGGACACACAATCATTTCGTAACTTTTCAATTTCAGATCGTGCATGTTCAGTTCAATCCCTGTTTAGATTTATAAATATAAGGCCAAGCAATCCATGTACACGCCTGGACAGGCCCTTCGGGGTCCAGCAGGTTGAGGCTCACAGATTTCCAGACAGTCGGCACATGAAGGTGGTAAATTTGTCAGCCGTACGCGCTGGCCGCCTTTACCCATCAGATAATATTCCTAGTACTCATTTCTGTTAGAGGCTGGGTCGACCCCAGGGCCATAGTACGGCCGGAAGGATTAAATCAATGAAAAATCCTAATAACATAATCGGGAATCAAACCCGCGACCTTTCGGCTTGTAGCGCAATGCTCCAACCATCTGCGCCACAGCGTGACCCTATTTCGATTTGTTCCTTACGAAATATAACGCATACAGGTGAGAAAAAATAGGAGGGCTAATTTTGGAACTGGTAAGTAGAGATGTTACTTTTGATAGTTACATCTTTTAACTTTAAAGGTGCCTTTTACTGGTCGTTACAAAAGTTTTTCAAATTTTAACGCAGCGGACGTGCAAGTCAGGGCTAAACGCGTTCCGGCCAAGCTGGCTCCGTTGCCTTTTGCGGTGAGACACACACAGGAATCACAGCTGGCAGCTCGCTGTGTACTGACGTTAACGCTTTGGCGTGTAGCTGTCGCGCGTTCTCCGGTAAGGCTAGTATTGAGCCGTCATCGCTGAATTGGAACAAACGACTACATTTACTGTATTAATCAAGAGAGAAAATTGCAAAACATTTCTCCAGAAACTTATTGCTTCGTGCTTATTAGGCGCGTTCGAAAAATTGCTAAAAGTGACTGTGAGATTCGTCATGTCTGTCTGTCTGTGTGTCTGTCTGTCTGTCTGTCTGTCCGTCTGTCTGTCTGTCTGTCTGTCTGTCCGTCTGTCTGTCTGTCTGTCCGTCTGTCTGTCTGTCTGTCTGTAGATCCGTCCGCACGGAACAACTCGGCTCGCACTGGAGGGATTTTCATGAAATACTAGATTTGAGTATTTTTCGAAAATCTGTAAGGAAAATTCAAGCTCCGTTAAAACCTGACTAGAATAACATCTACTTTATCCGAAAGCCTGTGTACATTTGTGATAACGTCTCTTGTGTCATAATATTTTGATGTCAATTTCTATGAGCACGTAACCGTATTACTTAAAAAATTAAAGGTAAATTGGTATAAAATTTAATATTAATGTTAACTTTAACTAGGGCAGATAAACCTCTTATGTGGTGCCGGAAACTTCGGCAAAATTTGGTCTACATGCGGGAACATGAAATGGAATACACAGGGTGAAGGGCGAATAAAGTATACGTATAACGCTATCTGTGGTGATCCCGGTGGCCGCGCCGTCTAAGGCGTGGACCTGAAGCCGTTCGCTTGCTGGGAATGAGGGTACGAATCCCTCCGGGGGGCATTAATATCTGTCACTTGTGAGTGTTGTGTGTTTGCCGTCAGAAGTCTCTGCGTCGGGCTGATCACTCGTCCAGAGGAGTCCTACCGAGTGTGGTGCGTCTGAATGTGATCGTGAAGCCTCGATAATGAGGATGTCCTGGCCCACTAGGGGCTGTTGCGCTGTGAAAAATTATGTTGGTGCTGTGAATTCTAAGGACATGGCTGTTTTCGCGGCAGGATCTTGATCTTATATCCCAAGTGCGGTCCGACACGGAAGACTGTGCCGTCACGTACTGCTGCCGTACATTTATGTAGAATTCGTTTGTGTTTATTGGACTGAAACACTGCCGTCATTTTGAAGTTCCAGCTTGAGGCAGGGCTGTGGAGTCGGAATCGGAAGGAATTTTTAGGTGGAGTCGGAGTCGGAAGGATTTTTGGGTGGAGTCGGAGTCGGAAGGAATTTTTAGGTGGAGTCGGAGTCGGAAGGAATTTTTAGGTGGAGTCGGAGTCGAAAGGAATTTTTAGGTGGAATCGGAGTCGGAGCTTTTGTGTACCGACTCCACAGCCCTGGCTTGAGTTAAGGTTTTTTTGTCACGAAAATATTGTGCGCTCTCGGTTCTGTAAATTGAAATTCGTCCTGTGTTGCAACCGTTATACGACTGAAGTAGTGTGACGTCAAAATTTGTATCTTGATTTATTTTATTCCTTGATAACTCTTCCTTTTAATAATGTGTGTGTGTGCAAAGTTGACGAAATTTTGTATCGGGACAAACTGTCGATGTGATTGTAAAGGAAGTGTAGCGGAGAAACTCGGTAGACGGAAGCCACTGCCGCCTTTCTTCTAAGCGCAAAATTTTACACAAGGACAATAGGATAGAAGAATTTTATTTAAGTTAACAAAATATATCAGAATTTTAGATTTATATTTTCTGCCGATAATGAGATGCTTGTCTGTGATCACAATTATATTTTCTGCCGATAATGAGATGCTTGTGTGTGATCACAATTATATTTTCGTTAATTATTATTATTATTATTATTATTTATTGTTTTTAACCTTTTAAAACCTATCGGTAACTTTACGTACCACCAGGTTTAACATTAAAAAATTCTACGTGGTGCCCACATTGCGTTTATGTGTTTTGTGTGGATCTCAGAACAAACAGCAACTTTTGCCTTATAAAACATTAAGAGATCGGTTTTTATAACCGAAGTGGAGAGTGTTTACAGCGCGGTAGGCACTGAGTCCTTATATAAAACAGATACGCCTCGTCTTGAAAGGGTTAATATTGCTACCTTAGACTGTGCTAGGTGGCTTACTTTCAATTTTTACGAAGAAGGAGGGTTAAAGGTAAGACATTCTCCACCCTTCTGCATTACCTGACGTGCCGATCAGGATTCGCCACTGGGGTGTGTTACTGAGCAACGTGTTCTTACCGGAATGACGCTCTAAAAATTCATACCACACTAAATATCGCTTCAAGTTTCACCTGAATGCTAATGCACAGTACATAGCGAGTAGAAGGTAGATAATTTTCTTGTCCCGCAGCAGCCCTACTGGGGCCTAGATCGACTCATTGTTGAAGTTAGTATGTCACACACACACACACACACACACACACACACACACACACACACACACCCGCGCGCGCGCGAGCGCCTGAACAAGTGATCAGCTCGTCGCAGAGGCCGCTACCAACATAACACACAACAAACACAAGAGAGGAACATGTATGCCCTCAGCGGGATTCGAACCCGCGATCCCAACAATGAATCAGCCGCAGACGTACGCCTTAGACCGCATGGCCACTGCGATCGGCAGAAGATGGGTTAATGAAAGTATTTCATATTACGGGTTTAGTATTCGACGTGGAGAAGAAGAAAACTTATACGATGTTTTGTCTTTCTTGGAAAGAAGTCCGAGGAAAACTTTGACACGTTCAGTAGCTGCAGAATTTGTCCTGTCATTAGGATCTGTTCACACACCAACGAGACTTCTGAACCTGCGACCATATAGCGTAAATATTGTGTGGTGATGGGTTTATGGACTTTATCCATCGTCCGAACAGTAAAATATTAAAAATATCAAGAAATTAAAATCACAACGTTTCGGAAGCTGGCTCTGCTTCCGTCCTCAGGTGAATGGAGGGGGAGGTGATGGAGGCCAGCTCTGTCTAAGGGGCCCAACAGAGTAGTTGTCCTTCTCTTCTCCCCCTCCGTTCACCTGAGGACGGAAGCATAGCCAGCTTCCGAAACGTTTTGATTTTAATCTTTTAATATTTTTAATATTTTACTCTTCGGACGATGGATAAAGTCCATAAACCCATCACTGCACAATATTATACACCATCTTCAAAACCTTTTAGAATTTATCTAAGGTAAATGATGTTCAGAGACGGAGAGACCCTGATAGTGGGGTTAGGATTGATTTCTGCAGTGCCTTGTCAGGATCTGTCCATGATGAAATTGATAACTAGCAGTGTTAGTGCTTAGGGGCTGCATTTCAGCTTGTAAGTGATTTGTTGAGTGCTTCGAAGTGAGGTGGCCTGCAAACAGGGGGACGTCATATTGTAGTTAGAGGTAAGAATGATCTTAGGCATAACTTGGCTAATAACATTGGGGGGAGGGGGGAATCGACCATGGGTATTAGGAGCTTTAACCCTTTACGGCCGAACGGGAAAACACTGTCCCAGGGATTTGAATACCCTTTACGGCCGAACGGGAAAACACTGTCCCAGGGATTTAAATGCCCTCACGGCCGAAGGGGAAAACACTGTCCCAGGGATTTAAATGCCCTAACGGCCGAAATGGAAAACATTGTCCCAGGGATTTAAATGCCCTAACGGCCGAACGGGAAAACTCTGTCCCAGGGATTTAAATACCCTAACGGCCGAACGGGAAAACACTGTCCCAGGGATTTAAATACCCTCAAAACACTGTTCCGCAACTCCATGTCGTTTTTAAAATTTTCTGCCTCTAATCACGCGTCTGTTTTTCAGAGTACTTGCCTAAAATGCTTCTATAGGCGTGAGAGATTGTGCGAAATTTAATTATGGTTAAAATGATCACAAATGACGTTCAGTTTTCCTTACTAACCACCTTACGATTTTTCTAGGAGTCACGAACTATTTTTAGACATCTCCAGGCAATAGTTCTTATTTTTTCCTCATACTGGCGACATGAAGCAAATAAACACACGTAAACGGCCTTCCGACAAGTCTCCCTTCCTTCATGCAGCCCCATCTGTACAATCCACAACCCTTCACCCCATTATTTCATCAATAAAACGCCGCTGAAAAATATTTGTTCACTCGTTACAGTAGCAATATTTGCTTACGTTTGTATGTTCCGCCTTTCCACTTTAGTGTCAGTTGGACGTCATAAATGCAATTTGCTGTGATGTCCCTGGAAACATGCTGTAGCACACAAGCCTATTTTGCATTCTCAACACAACGTTCGGTCTTTTTTCATTGTTTTCTTTTTTTTTCACGGAACAAACACCGTCACCAAATTCTCTTGCACTACGTAAGCCGGTGTCTGATTTCTGTTATCGGTGATTCGAGGGTCTACACTGCCTGGTTTGTTACATGTTCTTGCTAGGACAGGAAATGGACCGAACTATTGAGTTCAAGCAAGACATAAGTACGAGCTGAAAATTCAAAATAGTTGTTAAGAAATCCTTACAGCGCAATGAAGGACGTTTGCCTCCGGTCCCATATTGCACTAACCAGCTCAATGAACGTCCGTATTCATTCCTTTCTTCTCCCTCTCATTGCATATGAACTCAGCACCCAGATAAGCCAACTCTAAGCGAAACATAAACATCGTGACTAGATTGCAACCTAAACAGCGCCTCGGGAAATACGTTGACAGGTGCAGTCCCCACCAGATTTTATAGCACAGTGTCTCCACTTCCCAGGCATTGTAGGCTGTTTCGTAACATCATAAATTTTTACGGCGAGGGGCATGGACTGGATTGAGCTGGCTCAGGATAGAGACAGGTGGCGGACTCTTGTGAATGCGGTAATGAACCTCCGGGTTCCATACAATGCGGGGAATTTCTTGACTAGCTGAGAAACTGTTAATTTCTCAAAAAGGCCTCGGCTCCATGGAGTTAGTGCCTCCACTTTCAGCGCGGGGTATTTGAAAATAATAAATCTAGAAAAGGAAGCTTACAGTAAAAAGTAAACAAAATAAAAGCTGACAAACTGAGCGGCTTAAAAATAGGTGGAGTTTTTTGGAAACTGCGTAACAGATAGTTGGATTCATTCTTAAGCGTGTACTTTTTATTTGAAGTTCGATCTTTAAAAATATGTGAAATACAATGGATAATATCGGCAAGGGCAAAGATGGGCATTTCAAGCGAAAAGAACTGTGGCCGTCAGCAGCTACTTTGGGATTTAAATCTCCCGTACATTAAAGGTTAATTTACGAAGGAATCAAGTTAGAAAGATGGGGGGGGGGGGATTGGTTTGAACCAGTCTTAATATACATACATCCCTTTCCGCCGCTTTCACCCCAATTTTTTTTATTTTCCGCTCTTCACCTGAGTAGAAGAAAAATGTCCAAGATAAAAAAAATAATGGCGATTCACTTGTCCACCCCCCCCCCCCCCCGAAGGTTACGCATATGAGAATGATTATTTTTACCTAAAACTAACCAAGATATCTCGACTATGGAAAAACTCTGCGTAGGGAAATGAAGTCCAGTAACGTTTGCCGACTGCTTACTGGTGGCAGCGTAAAACAGCAACTCTTGCTACGTACAAGAGGAAAGCAAGTATAAGCACATTAACTAAATTGTGTTTGCGGTAGGAATTTTTTTATTTTAATTTCATTCAGTAAAAAGGGAAAGTAAATGGTAATATTTGAGTGACAGTATATTATAAATTTCCATCAGACACAACAATTTTATTATATTTAACTTAATAACGTGTGCTAGATATTTCTGTCATATTTTGACCATGTTCAGTCTGAAGGTGGTTATATATGAGCAGTATACGTGGCATATATTATTAAATTATATGTAATAAAATAGTTGTGTCTGACAGAAATTTACAATTTATTTTCATTTAATTATAACATAGTTTTGTATGGGTGTGAAACTTGGTCTGTCACACTGAGGGAGGAACAAAGACTGAGGGTGTTCGAGAATAGGGTGCTGAGGAGGATATTTGGGCCTGAGAGGGACGAGGCGACAGGGGAGTGGAGAAGACTACATAACGAGGAGCTTAATGCCCTGTACTCATCGCCAAATATTATTCGGGTAATCAAATCGAGAATAATGAGAGGGGCGGGCATGTAGCATGTATGGAGAAAAGAGAGGCGCATACAGGATTTTGGTGGAGAGGCCTGAGGGAAGGCGACCACTTGGAAGACCCAGGCGTAGATGGGAGGATAATATTACAATGGATCTTCAAGAAGTGGGATTGGGAGCATGGACTGGATTGAGCTGGCTCAGGATAGGGACAGATGGCGGGCTCTTGTGAATGCGGTAATGAACCTTCGGGTTCCATAAAATGCGGAGAATTTCTGGACTAGCTGAGAAACTGTTAGCTCCTCAAGAAGGTCTCTGCTCCATGGAGTTAGTTAGTTAGTTAGTTAGTTAGTTAGTTAGTTAGTTAGTTAGTTATAACATAACGGAATTAATTCCATCAAAATGATAATATACGGGTTTAATAAATAAGTATTAATACTAAATTAACCTACATTTCTGTAAGTTTCTAATTTTTCTGCTGAATATGAGGACATTAAAAGGAAAAAATTACTTAAGACAAAGAGAATTTTCAGTATTCCCTTTCTCGAAGGCCTTCCGTGATCGACCTTTTCAATGCCATATTTCGATGCAGGAGTTCAAAATCCGTAGAGAAAACCAAGTTTAATGCAGTTAAAAAAAAGGATACGACTTTTTTTAAATGGCTGACCGTAGTGTCGAGTAATTATGATAAGCTCCCGTGAATCCTCGCACTTCCTTGGCTACTGTGTTGGGTTCGGCGGAGCGAAATTCTGCCGGGCTTACCCAGCGTCATATATTGAAAGCCACGTATAGTAACATAAGCAGGGCGTTTATTGTAGTTAATGTCAGTCATTCATTGTAGTTTTTTCATTGTGTCGCTATCACTTCGTTTTCTATTGAAACAGAACCAACGTTCGCTCTAATATTTTTTACAGCTGCGCAGACCTGCTACTGCTCTGAGCATAAAATGTTTACGCGACCTGACAACTGCGTAGCACTTTAAAATTTTTTTTTTAAATGCATAATACGAAAATTTCAGCTGCGCGGCAGCTATTCAGTGTGCGCGGGAGCATTTCACTTATGCGCGGCCTCGCACCCGCGTGGCTTAGAGGGAAAATTGAACGTAACTTAAAATTGATCATGGGCATACACTGAAGAAGGAAGCAGCAGATATCTACGAAACGTTGGTACTAATTTGCTAAAGCTACACGGCTTCACGGACCAGAAGACCATAATTTTAATATTCACAAGTGTCAAAATCTCAGATATCATACAGTCTATTCGAAATTTGGCAAAACATTATTTTTAGAGGATTTTGGGGAAACCCGCTATGTGTTCTTTGTGGGTTTCGAAGTTTTGAATTTAGGGCAACGCGTATTCGAAGGCAGGCACAAGGGAACGCCATACGTGGCTAAGCCAAACGTTAGAATTCTTGGTTATGAGATAATATGCACAGTTCTCAAACCGTGGCGTTCGAGCCTAGAGTCACTCTGTATACTGGGTAGAAAGGAAGCAGTGACTATGCTGGCAGACTGTCCAAGCCAGGCCCACCCAACCTGTAGCAGCGCGTGGTCAACTTATTGTCCACAACACAATGTTATGTTGCCCGCGGAAACGATTGAGATAGAATAAAACTCTTTTCAATTTGACGCTATCCGTCCCGATGTATATATAGAATTGCGTACGTAAATAACACTACGCATTCCGTCTGACTCAACCTATATTTATTATTCTTTGAAACACTACACGTTTCGATCAAGCCGATCATCACCAGGTGTTTGTTTAAACAAAAAACAGGTAAGAATGTAAATTCTGCGAGATCTCACAACTAACTAACTAACTAACTAACTAACTAACTAACTCCATGGAGCAGACGCCTTCTTGAGAAGCTAACAGTTTCTCAGCTAGTCAAGAAATTCCCCGCATTTTATGGAAACCGGGGTTTCATTACCGCATTCACAAGAGCCCGCCTCCTGTCCCTATCCTGAGTCAGCTCAACCCAGTCCATGCCCCATCCCACTTATTGATCCATTTTAATATTATCCTTCCATCTACGCCTGGGTCTTCCAAGTGGTCGCCTTCCCTCGGGTGTCCCCACCAAAATCCTATATGCACCTCTCTTTTCCGCCATACGTGCTACATGCCCCGCCCAGCTCGTTCTTCTCGATTGATCTCACAAATAATATAAATATAAAATTTAAATTATATAAATTTTAAGTTTTTGCATAAAATGAACACCTGATGGTGATCGGCTTAATCGAAACATGTAGGGTTTTTAAAAATACCAATAAATAGAGGTTCTATCAGACGGAATGCGTAGTGTTATTTGTCAAGTCTTTTTACCCTTTCCCTGGCAAAGTCAAGACGGAAGACACAAAGAAATTTGAAAACTTACGGGATATTTATTTACGTAAAAATATGAAATTTTTAATTAATTCTATAATAGTGTGCTACAAATAACGACAGCTTATCCTGGCTTGTGAAATGTATTTTTATAAATTTTTTTCTTGTGTGAGCAGCGTATGTTTATTGCACATGGTGTATGAAGAAACACACAAAACATTACTCAAATAATTATCAATTCTTTATTCTGTGTATTGAATTTCGTTTTGCCCGCATGCAGACCAAATATTCCTTAAGTCGCCCGCACCACATAGAAGGTTCAGCAAGGTCTGGACTAAGCACACTACGATGGGACTTAGTGAAAGCAAGTTTAATGACGGGCAGCAGAAGATATATTGTTGGGTTTTATGAGTTGTGGAAAGTCAGAAGCGGGACACGTCATTGTGGGACTTAGGGGCGCAGAAATAAAGTACAGTCAGCCAGATATCGATCCTGGGATTGGAGGAAACGAGATGAAAAAGAAGTACACACTGTATGTGAAGTAATAACCGTCTGCAGCCAACGTTATATTGTTTTTATTGAAGAATAAGAGCGACTGGTTTCGGTCCTTTTGGATCAACTTCAGGCTCTGTTCTTATCCTATTAACCTTTTAAAGCCTAGCGGTAACTTTACATACGACCAGGTATAACATTAAAAAATTCTACGTGGTGCCCACATCGCGTTTATGTGTTTTGTACGTATCTCAGAACAAACAGCAAGTTTTACCTTATAAAAAATTAAGAGATTGGTTTTTATAACCGAAGTGGACAGTGTTTACAGCACGGTACGCACTGGGTCCTTATATAAACAGATACGTTCCGTCTGTAAAGAGTTAATACAAGGAAGAAAATAGAAGACAAAAATATTACGGTAAAATCTATTAACTACATTCTCAATTAATCACTTTACCACCCAAAAATTGTTTACCCTGTTTTTAAAACAATTTTATAACAATTGATTACTATTTTATAACACAATTATGTATGAATTTGGCTTGTAAAAGAGACGGCCTTTTGTATATGTAGAGTTTTTGTAATAATAGGATAAAGGTTCACCCTATAACAGGCCCTGAGGGCCCAAGAGGGGGAGTAGAGGTATAGCTCTACCCTTTCGTGATCCTCGGCACGAGAAGGGGATGGGGTGGCTAGCCCCACGCTCCGGCCGCTTTTCCCCCGGGAAAGAGACCTGGTACTCATTGTACAGGAGGCTGGGTGGGCCCCAGGGCCGGTCCAGACGGCTGTGGAAAATCTCGCCCCCACCGGGATTCGATCCCCGGACCGTCCAGCCCGTAGCAAGTAGTCATACCGACTGAGCTATCCAGGCCCAATAATAGGATAAGAACAGAGCCTGAAGATGGTCCAGTAAGGACCGAAACCAGTCGCTCTTATTCTTCAATAAAAACAATATAACGCTGGCTGCAGACGGTTATTACTTCACGTACAGTCGATATACGCCAACCGGGACAATGAATGTCAAACAGTACACACGTTCTACAAAATATGTGCTACTTCGTGTGTTTAAACTACCCACATGTTGTAGACAAGTAATTTTCAATCTGTCGTTGCGCGCTGCATACAGGAATTAGAATAGACGAGTAACATTTGTAATAAGATTAGATTATAGCCGCAAGAATACTGTAATATAACACGAATTATTCTTGCAATCTGTTATATTTTAGTAATGAAATAATAAACACCAACTTCTTCTTCTTCTTCTTCTTCTTCCAGTGGCACTACAGCCCACTGTGGGCTTTGGCCTGTCGAATAATATCCTTCCATCTTTCCCCATCTGTCACCAGGTCTCTCCATCTCCTCACTCCCAGCACTTTCTACTTCCTCTTGCCGTCTTTTCCTGAGTCTTCCCCTTCGTCTCGTCCCTTCCATTTCTTGGGTGAAGATCTTTATGGACATCATATCCTCCTCCATTCTCTCTAGGTGACCCAACCAGCTAATCCTTTGCCCTTTTATCCATTTTACTATGTTTTCTCCCTTGTTCATCTCTTCTAGTTCTTGATTCGTCCTGCTTTTCCATTCTCCATTTTCATATTTAGGTCCGTATATTCTTCTAAATATTTTTCTTTCGATGACTAGGAAAGCGTGTGCATCTTTTTTTCTTATTGTCCGTGCTAATAAACACCAAATAATGCACCAAAATATATATAATATTTATTCGTAAAAGTCTCCTGCAGGGCACATGCACACTTAACTGTATAAACGCAACCATAATGTATCGAAACTATTCTCCCTGAAGATGGCCCAGTAGGGTCGAGACATGTAGGAGGTTTGAAGCAGTAAAGATTATATATTTTGTTGCATTAGTTGTGTTTATTTATTTCGTATGATACACTGCACGGACATGGAATACATTACATTTTAGTAAGTTTTAAATCTTTGTGTAGAGCTCCATGAGCAAGGTGTAAGTTTAGAGTACACAGTTTATATATTTAACCTTTTAAAGCCTAGCGGTAACTTTACATAACACCAGGTTTAACATTAAAAAATTCTACGTGGTGCCCACATTGCGTTTATGTGTTTTGTACGGATCTCAGGACAAACAGCAACTTTTGCCTTATAGAACATGAAGAGATTGGTTTTTATAACCGAAGTGGATAGTGTTTACAGCGCGGTACGCACTGAGTCCTTATATAAAACAGATACGCTTCGTCTGTAAAGGATTAATCTGTCACTTCCTTAGCAATATGGTAATATTTTTGTGTATTATTTGGCAACAGTTCCGTAATGTGAAAGAAAGTAAGAGATTTAGTATAACTCTGTACGTTTTAACATTTACCCTGATTTTAAATTCTGCATAAAAACAGTATTTATAAATGTTGAAACCATTTGATATTGTAATTATTTATTACACAATTTAACCGTGGCATATTTATACATAAAAATAAGAATTCCTTTGTCATAACGCTCTCCCTGGAGATGGATAATGAGAGTCGAAACATGTAAAAGAATGCACCATGAAGTAATGTAAAGGTATAGTGCAGCTGTTGTGCAGTTGGTTGGTATAAAGTACGTATAGTACACGGACTGTTTACAATATTAAATCCCCGAACCTCTCTGAAAGTATGATCACGTGCTTAACCCTTTAAAGACGAAGCGTATCTGTTTTATATAAGGACTCAGTCCGTACCGCGCTGTAAACACTCTCCACTTCGGTTATAAAAACCAGTTTCTTAATGTTTTATAGGGCAAAAGTTGCTGTTTGTTCTAAGATCCGTACAAAACACACAAACGCAATGTCAGCGTCATGTAGAATTTTTGATTATTAAACCTGGTGGTACTTAAAGTTATCGCTAGGCTTTAAAAGGTTAATTAAGCATAATTGCACAAAGATACAAGATGTTGTGGTGGTATACTGCATATCCACGCATTGTTGACCCTGTCACTACGTGGACCTAAATGGTTAGCTTCATATCTAGACGGCTTTGACTGTTGGGAAGTCGGCTTGGTGCTCGTCGAAGAAGAGGTTAGTTGGGTATCACAGTCGGATATGGCCTTGTGGGAAAACCATTTGCACCTGCCGTGAATGAGACTTGTATATCTCTAAACTGTATTGAAACTCTGTCCTTCCCTCTATGCCGAGATCTTTCAGGTAGTGTTTTTAGGCTTGTCCATAAAGCTCTAAAAACGACTATTTGCTTTGTCACATCAGGCCGTCCGTCCGTCCGTCTGTCCGAGCGGGAAAACTGGGCTCCCACTAGATGGATTTTGCATGAGACTTGATATTAGAGAATTTTTCCGAAATCTGTCGAGAAAATTAAAGTTTCATTAAAATCTGACACGAATAACGGGTACTTTACATTAAGACTTATGCACATTTATGCTAATATCTCGCTGAATTCTTCTTAGGTTTAGAAATATTTGAGACAAAGTTGTAGAAACATTTTGTGTCCGATTTTTTTTTCTCGAAAATCGTATACTTACGTGAGAATGTGGAAAAATACGGTACAGCCAGACAGACTACAGATGACAATATAATACGGCGCATGCGCTTTGCATGCTGGATAACTAAGGCTACAGACACACACTCAGAATATGTAATACTTATTGGAGGGTTCTTTTTGGACGAAATGATCAGTCACAAGCAGCTTCCTCTAAATTTGATATTTATTTCAGAGCAACCAGGTTTCGGCTTTTATGAAGCTATTTTCAGGTTCTTTCGTGTCCAAGAACAAAAGGGACTGTACGTAATTACAGGGGACTGTCTTCTCTTTTACATGTGTAAAGGAGATACGCAAGAGCCTCAAGATGCCTTCATAAAAGCCGAAACCTGTTTGCTCTGAAATAAATATCAAATTTAGAGAAAGTTGGTTGTTACTGATCATTTCGTCGAGAAAGAATCCTGTATTAAAACACCAACTGGGATAAAGAACATAAAGATAATACTTACTGCATTTGCATGGCAACAACGGTTACGCGAACGCGTCTCAATGTTACATTGTATGTACAGTGCCTGTCTTGTGTTTTAGGGCAGTCTTTTAATTCCTTTTTTGTAATTTTCTAGAATCCCTTTAGGTAATAGGCCGCGTCGTACTTTCCGATTCATCATTTGCAGCCAGGAAGCACTGTGTCAAAAAGTGTCCACTGATAGCACGCAGCAGACGCAGCTGTCCTGTCTACTCCAGTCAGAGGTTTCACGTGCCGCTGAAAGATATGCGAAAATTAATCCGGAGAGTGTTAGCGCATCGGTGTCAACATTTCTGTAACTAAAGTAGAACTTACGTGAGAATAAGGCGCCGGTACGTCACCTTTATTTACTTACAGATTCGGTGCCAACTTCATAACGTCATTAAAATCTCTTCCAACAGAGACCCTGCTCTGCTCCCAGTATGAGTACAGCCAGGTGCGCTAAAATCTTGTCGCTGTTCGATAGAATTAACTCAAAGGTGGAGTCAAAGGAATGTAATTCGGAC
>BLKM01000165.1:920495-1056027 GCA_013340265.1 Coptotermes formosanus | reverse complement strand
CCATCGCTACCACCACCACCACCACCATCACCATCATCACCACCACCACCACCACTAGCACCACCACCACCACCACCACCACCAACACCACCACCACCGCCACCACCACCACCACCACTACCACCATATCCTCATTTGCCCTATCAATCACTGTGACCCGACATTGTTACCAGTAAACAGCTACTTGTGTTTAGGTCGGTATTGCAGCCTTGGCCTTTACTAGGAATGTGTTACGTAGTTTGCGTTCTCAGTAGAACTTGTTTCATAGTGTCCATCAGTGGCTACAGTGTGTAAGGATGGACAAATGCAAGTGTTCTTTTTGAAAACTGTAGCTACATTTGGGAACGGTCACATTTTGCACTGAAGACGTTAGGTGATACCGAAATAGTACGAACGAATAAAGGGGTTTAGTTTCAATTTATTGTCCTGGGTGTACCTTTAATTGTAAGGACGTTGACATCTGCTGTTGTGTGGCGAATTAATTAACTGCAGATGAGGCAGCTGCTCCACCAGGCCCGGCTGCTATGACGGCTAATGAGTTCCAGTGTCAAATGTCACGAAGGAGACAGGCAGGGCCTGGCCTAATGAAGTTCCTCTTCTGCGAACGCGCCGTCACAGAGCCACTGTGGGTAAATGTTTTGGGTCTGTTAGCTGCAAACAGGAAAAAATGTGCTTAAATTAGTGACACCATAGATAAATTTTAAAAGGTTTTGACGACGGTGTATAATATTGTGTGGTGATGGGTTTATGGAATTTATCCATCGTCTGAAGGGTAAAATATTAATATTTTACTCTTCAGACGATGGATAAAGTCCATAAACCCATCACCACACAGTAGTGAACCCCTAGCCAAGGATATGAATTGCATTTTTAAAAACTTTCTTATTATCAGTACATTTTTGCTGTTTATGGCTTAAAGAAAAACACACAGGTCCGTAATTTTACATGTGAGTACACGTACACTTATTCGTTCTTCATTCGGTGTGCAGAATTTCGTGTTACCCGCATGCAGACCGAATTTGAACGAAGCTGTTCCACATCACATAAAATTTGAGCAGGCGTGCTCTAGAGTGACTCAGATATAGCCAGTCGACAGCCTCCTATATCACGTTTTCAAGTGCACATAACAGTAGAAATTATTGAGGGCTGTAATATAAGATTGCCATGGAATGGCTGTGCTCAATGGACAGGAATATATGTAATAAGTTAGGAAAGGTGCACATTGACATTTCAGGCACGTTCACTAGGATAAGACGATATTAACCCTTTAAAGACGAAGCATATCTGTTTTATATAAGGACTCAGTGCGTACCGCGCTGTAAACACTCTCCAATTCGGTTATAAAAACCAGTCTCTTAATGCTTTATAAGGCAAAAGTTGCTGTTTGTTCTGAAATGCGTACAAAACACATAAAAGCAATGTGGGCACCACGTAGAATTTTTTAATGTTAAACCTGGTGGTATGTAAAGTTACCGCTAGGCTTTAAAAGGTTAAATTGTGACTTTTCCAGAAAGTATTTGAGTATTTTTGCACGCACTGTAATATTTCTGCGTATTTTAGCAAAAAATTTTCTGTCGATTTTATTCCAGGTACCGTAAACTGGGACATTTAAAAATGTATCTGTCCCCACGATTGACAATATTCGTTGCTTAATGTTCACTTCTTTCTTCAGCCTCAGTCCGCACCTCAATAAGAAAACAATTTGTCTTAGTTATAAAGAAAACGCCTTTTTGAGCCTCAACGTATAACTGACAGATAACAGACTTTCCCAATTTTAATATGTATATGTGTGTGTTACTTTTGCCTCAGCACCTGCTGTGTTGGCCACACTGTCTCTCTCAATTACGGATAGCACTCCTGGTGAGAGACCTTAAATACAAGATAGCTCAGCAAGTAAAATGTTATTTTTTTCCCCCAGATTTAAACCAAATAGGAATGTGTCGACAAATTTTAGTACAAATTGGAAAATCGAAATTTCACAAAAAACCCTTTCAGTAGGGATCGTGCTGTAACTCACAGATGGATAGACAGGCTGACATGACGACTCTTTTCGTAAGTAAACGCGCCTAATGAACGACTTGGTAGGCGTCTACCTGACAGGTACATTTGACGAATGGTCTTCAGTTGCTGTGAGCAGCGTGACTGCCTGAGGGTCACGTCCAGGGGTCGGCCTTTGTTTGAGCCGTGTTGAGCCTTCGCATTTCGCTGCTACAGAATTCCGTACTTAAACGTTTATTTACACAGGTACTTACTAATGACCTTTAAGAGAGCGTCTAGTTACTCAGGTACTGATGAGCGTTAGGGTGATTTAGTCATTCAGGTACTTAGGGAACGTTAGGACAGTGTTTAGTTATTCAGGTACTTACTAATGAGCTGTAAGAGAGTATTTAATTATTGAGGTACTACTAATGGTTTTTAGGGTAATGTCTGTTTATTCAGGTACTTACTAATGAGCTACAAGGGAAGGTAAAGGTATTCAGGTACTTACTAATTGACTTTAAGAAAGTATTTAATTATACAGGTACTTACTAATGAGTTTGAGGACAATGGTTAGTTATTCAGGTACTTAATAGTGAGCTTTAAGTCGCTGATTATTTTATTCGGGTACTCTATAGTGATGTTTAAGAAACTATTACCTTATTCAGACACTCACTGTGTTTTTTCACTGACATCATCTTCTGGGCCCCACTGTACCCTGGGGTGGACTCAGCCTCTAACAGAAACAAGTACCAGGAGTATCTCCTGAGGGATAAAGGCAGCTGGTGCTTAGAGCCGACAACCACACTACCTCCATGTTCCAATTGTTTAAAAATTCTAGAAGCCTCAACCTTATGCAGCCCCAAGGGCCTGTTCAGGCCTGTACAGGGATTGCTGCACTAGTGCGTAGCAAGACAACCTTAACCTCAATTCCCCCACCGACCCACCCAACAAGCAGCCTTTATTTTTCAGTAGACTTGCCTAAACCCTTGAACAGTATGTTGTCACCGCCTTGGCGCCCGCTTCTTTACTGACTCTTACTGAAATTCGAGAGTTGCCACGTGTGAAATCCACAGCACAAACTGCAACTTGAAGAAAGACAATCATGTAATGTTGTCAGGGAGAATGCACCGCGATCACGTATGATAACATGAAAAGCTGACATTAAACGCGGTGTTTTGGAGGTTTAGATGTTAATTAAACGTCTCAAAATATTGTAACTGTGTAAGGCACCAGAGAATTATCGGCTCATAGAAGAAAACTTGATACTACATTCCAAAGGTGACTGCCAATTGTACTGACGTCACACATATACCAAACATCGATATCTGAATGTTTGGAAAACATTGACCTTCCGTAGGCATGGGAAACGGAGTGAAAACACCAGCATTAAATAAACACAACTCAAGGGTCACAATTACCAACATGAAGAAGATAAATATCAAATAACAAAATTTTAAGCGTTACCCACACATTAAACCTGGAATTATTGTAAAACTGGAGTAACTCACTTCTGTAAAATTTGAAATTCATAGTGCCTTGTTACAACAAGACAGACGTGTGCGTCAGCACATCAGATGTAATGCCTATCATGTGTATTCATATTTATCTTTATTTATATTTAAAACTATAACACCAAAAGGGCCGCGGTGGCGCAGTTGGTTGAGGCACTGCGCCAGAAACCGGCAGGTCGCGGGTTCGATTCCCGATGGTATCAGTCGGTTTTTTTTATTGGCATAATCCTGTCGGTCGCACTATGGCTGTGGGGTCGACTCAGCCTCTAACAGAAATGAGTACCAGGAATATTTCCTGGGGGGTAAACGCGGCCGGTGCGTAGGGCTGACAACCTTACCATCTTCATGCGCCGATTGTCTAGAAATCTGGGAGCCTCGACCTCCTGGAACCCTGTGGGCCTGTCCAGGCCTGTAATGGGACTGCTTTATAACACAAAAAACCTTTCTACACTCCGTAATTTTGTTTTTATTTTGTGTATCTCTTTCTATACACGTTTTATGACAAATATTGTAAAGAAATGAAATTTCAGTACTATATGCAAGGATACGTTTTAGTGTACAGCTCTTGATGAAAAACGTCCGATGATGTTACATTAACAAAACCAAAACTAGTAACCTGGAAAATTTGTATATGCTTTGTGTAAGACTGTACCTTTTAACATCTGATACTATACGTCCGTACAGCCTATAAAATACACACCAAGCTTTTGTTTTATGCCCTAGTTCTGTTTCTAAAAACGCGGGTGTAAATGGAAAGGGAGTAAATAAAAAATGATATTTCCATAAGAAATAATGGAATGGGTAGGGGTTAGCGTAATCGTGCGCGGCCAGCCAATAGGCGTTAAACAGAAGAGGAGAGAGTGTTAATTAATAAATGATGTGCATTGGCAAGGAGTATTAAGGCAAAAAGGAGTAAAACAAGCGGGGCATAAAAGAAGGGCTAAGTATATGCATATACATAAATATATAAATATTTAAAGGAATGTACAAGGGTATGTAAACGTCATTGGCTGAGTATTTAGATGTGACATTCTGTAGCTTTGTCCATTGTAATGTGTAGGTTTTACGTATTTACATACGTGGAAATCCAGTGGGGCACCCAACGGGGGGCCACCGGCCTACGGCCCCCAAAAGCCCCCAAAACCGAAATTTAACGCTTTAAAGACGAAGCGTATCTGTTTTATATACGGACTCAGTGCGTACCGCGCTGTAAACACTCACCACTTCGGTTATAAAAACCAGTCTCTTAGTGTTTTATAAGGCAAAAGTTGCTGTTTGTGCTGAGATCCGTACAAAACACATAAACGCAATGTGGGCACCACGTAGAATTTTTTAATGTTAAACCAGGTGGTATGTAAAGTTACCGCTAGGCTTTAAAAGGTTAAAAAACACAGTTTTTTTTAGATATTATGATATCGAAAGTTTTACGTGATTTACCCCTCAGCCGATGTCGGCGACTGAAATTGGCTGATGATTAGTACATTAGAATTTTGAAAAGTAAATTAACAAAATTAAAAAAAATCAAGAAGATAGGGCACTTTGATTGAGTCATGGAACATGTTATATTCTTTGGTATATATAAATGCAGTTGCAAACAGCGTTATGTTATACTGACATGATTTGTATAACATAATTTTTAAAATCAAACAGAAATTATATGTAGCCTCAGGGTCAGCTCCCCCCCAACCCCCCCCCCCCGGAAAAATTCTGGGCGAGCGCCTGTGGACAACTCTGTTTTGAAAGTTCATTACCTGAAGAGCGAAGCAGAACTTTAACTTTTAAAGCCTAGCGGTAACTTTACGTACCGCCAGGTTTAACATTAAAAAAACATTAAAAAATTCTTCGTGGTGCCCACATTGCGTTTATGTGTTTTGTACGGATCTCAGAACAAACAGCAACTTTTGCCTTATAAAACATTAAGAGACTGGTTTTTATAACCGAAGTGGAGAGTGTTTACAGCGCGGTACGCACTGAGTCCTTATATAAAACAGATAAGCTTCGTCTTTAAAGGGTTAAATAATTCAATACACTAAGGTAACACAGAACGGAGCTAGGTAGGGAAGGAGAGAGCAAATACGAAAGGCATGGGCGTGTGAAAGAAGTGAGAAAGGAATAGAGGTATTAAAGGAATTACAGGTATGAAGCGAATGGAGGAAACTGTAAAATAGGTGCTGGACGCAGAAAGGAAAGAAAGGATTCCGCATTGAAATTTGCCGGGCCTATCACGTTTGCAATAATATAATGTGGGCTATCGTAAGAAGTTAATGGGGGATAAATTTAGAGGATATTTTTAATATTATTTTTCAAAATAAAATTTGGCAAGTTATTCAGGATATTTTGCCCTCATCTGTAGAAGGAAGTACAGCGCTGTGGTACTTAGATCTGTCTTGCCTGTGGAATGCTGAAAGTTTAATAATTGTTCCCGGCGAAGGGCCGACACCTTCCTGCTCTACTCGGTTTTGTGCATCATTCTTTCTCTCCACGTACCAGACTTTCATGGACATTTGCTCCTGACACCTACCGCCTGACAGTCGATTAATTGTCCGAACTCGATTACACAGAAACGTGGATATCATTTATTGACAGCAATTACCGTGAAGCCTTCCTTGCCTGCGATGTTATGTGACGTAGGTTGGCAGCTGATTATTGCTGTCTCTGGATAGCCTGTCGGTTCTGTCTTCAAATGATAAAGCCTTGAAACATGAAATGGGACCAGTAGACTGTCAGTAGGTTGTCCCGAAACGTCGGTAATCAATTCACAGCCTATGTCGCGGGAAATTCTAGAATAGCGAAAGCCGCTATTACACCGCGGCGGAAACCCGAAATCTCTACCAAGTACTGCTGTTTTTAAGACGGATATAAAATAAAGTTTTATAAAACGACTTCATTCAGAGCCAGAGTGTAGAGTCATGTCGTGAGAAAAGCCAGTCTATTTGCGTAATTAATTGATACATTAAACGACTAATGCGCCTAATAATATACATACAAAACTGAGTATAAAACTCCTACGTGTTTCGGCACCGAGGTGCCATCATCAGGGATTTATTCTGAACCAACGAATACAAGGCCAGCGAGCTTATGGTTCCCCGGTGCCCAAATATGTAGGAGTTCTGTAGTTACTTTTGAATGAATTTTAGTAGGTGCTTAACCCTCTAAAGACGAAGCGTGTCTGTTTTATGTAAGGACAGTGCGTACCGCGCTGTAAACACTCCATTTCGGTTATAAAAACCAATCTCTTAATGTTTTATAAGACAAAAGTTGCTGTTTGTTCTGAGATCCGTACAAAACACATAAACGCAATGTGGGCACCACGTAGAATTTTTTAATGTTAAACCTGGTGGTATTTAAAGTTACCGCTAGGCTTTAAAAGGTTAATTTGGCGAGTGTATTAATTATAAGACTATGCACGGTATGAATAACATAAAAATTTTCTCAGCATTGTTATAGATTTTTTGTAGCTTAGGTCCTTATTCCTTCTCTTGGAATGCTCCTAGGTTACTCTGTTTTTATATAAAACCATAAGGTTTCAGAGAATTTACCATTTTTGCCTTCAGATGGCAAGGATACGAAAACATCTGAGCTGGGTTGGTTGCCTTTGTAGAACGAACCCCATATCTTGTAGCTGGTAAAAAGTTAAAAGGTAAAATTTCGCCCCAACCAAACCGAATGGCCGCACAGTCTGAGGCGTGGGTCTACGGCAGCTCGCTTGCTGGAATTGTGAGTTTGAATCCCGCTGGAAGAATGGATGTTTGTCTGTTGCGAGTGTTGGGTGTTGTCAGGTAGATGTCTCTGCCGGGCTGATCACTCGTCCAGAGGAGTCATACCGATTGTGGTGCGTCTGAGTGTAACCGTGCAGCTTCGATTATAAGGAGTCCCTGGATTATTAGGGGCTGTTGTGTCATGGCAAGAAAATATGAATAGGCCTCTGTGGAATAATAATAATAATAATAATAAACAGCAGCCGTCATTAGGCCTGTTAGCCTGTTCTGATCCAGATTCGCTAACAACTTACCCTTCCAGTTTTCAAGGACACACCCACTCTCTTCAGTCACGGGGCTTTCATTACACCATAGTTATCGTTGTCGGATCTGCAGGGATTCTAAACGGCTGCTGAATGTATTGGTTGGTATTCATTATTGCCATCATTTGAATTAGATATTATGTTAATTGGAACTGAAAGGAAAACCCCACTTGGAACATCTAGACGTAGATAGGAGATAAAAATAAAATTAAAAAACATTAAAGAAATAACATAGGCCCAAGTGGGCTAATTTATTGAATTTGTAATTGAGTGCAGTGCAGAGTGGGTGAAGAAAGATGTAGCTGTAAGAAACTATGTTGACAGTTTATCTTAGAATTATAGAATATAGACGAACTTCCGCTGAAGAGAAATAATAGCAAAATACAAAGTTTGTGTATTATAATTTTAATTTATAAATTATTCTTTTAACTGAAGTAATTTACATGTAAGTAGGTACGCAAATTATATTTCGGTTGCCTGCAATATTTTCAAACAGTCGCATACAAAGACCAGCACGAGGTACAAAGAAAAATACTTATATTCGGTATCAGATAATTCAGAACTATCCTTCAAAGTTTCAGAAGTATTGGCAGAATATTTCTATTTAACCCTTTAAAGACGAAGCGTATCTGTTTTATATAAGGACTGAGTGCGTACCGCGCTGTAAACACTCTCCACTTCGGTTATAAAAACCAGTCTCTTAATATTTTATAAGGCAAAAGTTGCTGTTTGTTCTGAGACCCGTAAGAAACACATAAACGCAATGTGGGCACCACGTAGAATTTTTTAATGTTAAACCTCGTGGTATGTAAAGTTACCGTTAGGCTTTAAAAGGTCAAAGTCCACTTCATCGCCATGTGGTTTGGAATAACTATCTGTGAAAATTTCACTTCGTTCGTCGAGGATTTTGTTGGCTTGATTCATCAATGTCCTTTCTTTCTCATAAAGATCCGGTCGTGCGCAAAACAAATGAGTCAGACGAAACCATCAGCATTCGCAAGACATTCCACACGATACTTCATCGTGAACAATTTCTCTCGCTTTCTTGTCTGTAATTTCTGATTTGTTTGTTTCTTGCTTACCGTGCCTCTGCATGTAATTGCCCTGTTTCTTGCTTACCGTGCCTCTGCACGTAATTGTCCTGTTTCTTGCTTACCGTGCCTCTGCACGTAATTGTCCTGTTTCTTGCTTACCGTGCCTCTGCACGTAATTGTCCTGTTGTTAAAATAGCTGAGCCTATCAGGTATTTTTGCCCCATGAATTACCACTCTGTATATATTTACTAACATGTAATGACTTTTAAGTACATTTTCACAGTATCTAGCGCATTATTGTCGAATGCGTTCGGTTTTATAGGGCATGCACTCGACATGGTACCTAGTATCATTGCAAATGGTGGACTAATGTCTTCGTCAGTACCTGTTGCAGCTGCGGAATCGCTGAATCATTAAAAATCGTCCCGCATCATTAGGGTCGGTTAAGGGGCTGCCAAACTACAAGGGTCGCTAAGACGTCATTGGAGTAGTCGGAAGTGTGGTACTAGTGAATTCAGGTTTCCACACGCGCAGAGATTTATCAGAAAATTGCCCACAATTTTGACACGCGCTCCCAAAAATCTTTGTCAGTCCTTTCCTAGGCGGAGAAAGTTTAAAGAATGTGGGTTTTAAGGGGCACCAAATCTTTAGCCTGCTCTTGGGCACCCACTTCTCTCGGGCCGGCCCTGTGCGTCTTTCTGTATGCTGGAAATTCTTAAGTCCTGGCTTATAAGGTTTAACATGCATTTCCAAGTTAAACATTCTTCTTTCCTTCGCTTTGAGACTCTAGTATCACCCTGTCTTCTTTACCACATTGCCCGAGCGAAAGTAACTCTGACAATCATTGAAGTGAGTGCATCCCACATTCAGTCTGGAAGGTCTCTCCTTGCCCGGAAAAGAACCCCGGATTTTCCAGCCTTTAGCGTCGTCTCTGTACCAATTAAGCTATTCCATCTCCCGGAAGAGATGAGAGGAAAATTAAATGAGCTTATGGCTGCGAGGTCTAAGGCGTAGGTATGCGGCCGTTCACTTGCTGGGGTTGCGGGTTCGAATCCCGCAGGGTGCATGGATGTCTCTGTATTGTGCGTGTTGTGTGTTGTGACGTACGGGTCTGTGCGACGGGCTGATCACTCGACCAGCGGAGTCAGAAAGAGAAAGAAAGAAAGAAAGAAAGAAAGAAAGAAAGAAAGAAAGAAAGAAAGAAAGAAAGAAAGAAAGAAAAGGAAGCAGTTTGTCAGGTTGTGGAATGTAATTCACACCTGGCTTAAATTGGGCTCTCACTCGCAATTATCTGTTACTAAATTTTGATTCTAGTGCAATGGAAAACACACAGTGAAGACTATCGATAGTACGACAAACCTCAGGCTGCGACGCCAACCAGCCGCAAAGAGAGTGGCCCATAGTGCAGTATTAAGCTTAGATATTGTTGCCATACCAACTGCCTTAGTACCAGCCATGCACTGTTTAATATAGCGGAACGTAAGTCTTCGCGTAAACAAAGCCATCGCAATGATGAAAGTTTGCCATGTCATCTTTGATATGTGAGTATCGATCCAAGCTTCAATTAACGTGGGTGTAGACAACAAGGTATCTCTTGAAACCACAGGTCTTATTCTGTGGCCCCTCCACCAGACGTAACTTCATAGAGGTCAACTAAATCTATACCTTTACTCAACCTATCCTTCACTGGAATTCTGTTGCAACTTCACGTTTATGTGCGTAGCTTTAAAGTGGGTTTTCTTTCGAGGATTGTCTTTGTTGTTTGACCGTGTTAGTAGCACTGCTAGTCCTTGTACTGACTGTTTGACTGGAGGATCGAGTTTTGCAAATACAGGGGAGGTTTCATTCTCTCGGGCAGAGCGCCCAGGGTTTCAGCTAACATACTATCCAAAGGGTACCGCAGTTCATTCCCCGTTAATAAAACTACAGATTTGAGAAGCTCAACTCACAGCCACGTAGTGGTGAAGTTAAGAATAAATGGAGCAACAACTCGACTTCTCCATATGTCTTCATTGCATATTTCTTAATTACGAAAGGGGCAACTTTGTCTTTTACTGTTTGCATTTTATATATCAAGGAATTTTGTGCTTTATACAACTTACCTAGGGTTTTCAAATGTATTTTAAAAATCAGTCATAGACAGCATACAATAAAAGATAAATACATTTGAAAATTGGTAACACAAGGGAATGTATCACCTCAAATTATCTAGGGTTTTGGCTTTGGTTAATTTGTTAGGCCAAGGGTGGTCCGGAAACTTATGTCGAATGGAGAAACAAGAAGAAGGTACAGAATTTTTGTAGGAGTATTATTTGCAAAGATACACTTGGAAGGTTGAAATCGATAAAATAACATTGGGATGGGTCTTAAGATATTCATGTGTGAGGAAGGGAGATGGAAGGAACTGCCTGTAAATCGTGTTTAGTGGCAGTCGCTGGTTTTGCCTTAAACTTCTGTTTACTTGATTTAATCCCTTATGTACAGTGTTTATAAATATATCTACCACTTCTTCTAACTTCGTAAACCTCTGAATTCTGCCCACACTGTGCATTCATGTTTTCCTTCCTATTCTCACAATAAACAGCATTAAAACATTGGTATTTGAAATGCAGAGAAAGAGTCTTTCCCGTGGAGAGGGAAATTTTCTCTAAGAATGCTCTATTCTATAGAAAAACGCATGCTTAAAAATTTAATGGCCACTGAGACTTCTCTTAAATGAAAAGTGAAGAATGATGAATGGTGTTTACACGCAAGCTTAGATACGCTGTTTTTATAAAATGTGTTACGTAGGATTTTTTCCTGTTACACACTGCACAAATTTTTGGGTACTTAATATTATAATGTAAGCATCTGTTTTGTTTGTAGTAAATGTCTAGTAGTGTGACAGAGAGTGTGTGACAGAGTCCTACAAGTATCCGGTAGCGTGATACAGATAGTGTGACAGATTTCGGCAAATATCCGGTAGCGTGATACAGATAGTGTGACAGAGTTCAAAAAATACCCGTTAGCGTGACAGAGGTAGCGTGACAGTGCTACAAATATCCTTTAGCGTGACACAGATAGTGTGGCAGATTTCGGCAAATATCCGGTAGCGTGATACAGGTAGTGTGACAGAGTTCAAAAAATACCCGTTAGCGTGACAGTCCTACAAATATCCGTTAGCGTGACACAGTGTGGCAGATTTCAGCAAACATCCGGTAGCGCGATACAGATAATGTGACAGCGTTCATAAAATATCCGGTAGCGTGACACAGATAGCGTGACAGATTTCAAAAAATACCCATTAGCGTGATAGAGGTAACGTGACAGAGTTAAACAAATATCCGATAGCGTGATACAGACAGCGTGAGAGAATTCAGCAACTGTCCTATAACTTGATACAAATAGTGTGACAGTTCAACAGATATCCTGTAGCGTAATAAAGATAGTGTGACAGAGTTCATAAAATATCCGGTAGCGTGGTAGAGGTAGTGTGACAGAATTCAGCAAATACCCATTAGCGTGATAGAGATAGCGTCTCAGAGTTAAGCAAATATCCGTTAGCGTGATACATATAGTATGAGAGGGCAGAAAATATCTGTTAGCGTGACGCAGATAGCGTGAAAGATTTCAGCAAGTAATCCCATTCATTAAGCTCTAAAGTTATTTCTGAAACAGAGGAATTTGTAGCGAATTCAGGAACTCTTTTGTCCCTCCCATTCGACTTTTACAACTGTAATTTGTAATCTGTGCATCTTGTAACCTCTACTTTTTCTTTGTAATTACGTATGAATTCATTCTACTATAGGGAGGTATTAGTGAAATTTATTGCTCGTTATGCAGTTAACATTTTGCCTCGCCTAATACAGTCGAATATATTAAAACTGAAAGACTCTTTGAAAAATGGTCTAGAAAAAGGGGTAAAGACATGAACCCACAGTGTAACAATTCTTGCACGCGTGCTCGTTTAATTGTCTCAAAAGCTCTAAACCTTACTGTAAAATTGAGTGGAGAATAGAATGTGCGTCATTTTTAGCGAGTTCATAGCAAAGGGCTGCAAAACTTTCCCATAACCTCACCACGTGTATTCATCTGTTTGTCTGCCCGCAAATAACGTAGAATAGCGTAAGGGATTATTTCTATACAATTTTAGGTAGGAGTTTCTCACTTAATTTTTTGTTACACGTCAGTTTGTTTAGAATTAGACAAAGTTAAAGAAAAAGAAGCATATTTTGCGTTCGCTTCAAGTGTAATTGGCTACAAATGTATCGAAGTAATAAATATTTCGGTTATAAGTTTGTACCATGGCTCGGCAGCCCCGAGTGGGTTTTAAGGCTTTTTCATTATCGATGCTTCACGATCACACTCAGACACACCACACTCGGTAGGACTCCTCTGGACGAGTGATCAGCCCGACACAGAGACCTCTACCTGACAACACACAACACTCACAGGAGACAGATATCCATGCCCCAGGCAGGATTCGAACCCGCAATCCCAGCAAGCGAACGGCTGCAGACCTACGCCTTAGACCGCGCAGCCACTGGGATCGGCATTATTTCTTAACGCCTCTTACTAAATCGCCGCATGTTTCGATCAATACAGATCATCATCAGAAACACGTCGAGACTCATCCGAACTTAACAAAAGTTGCGAGTCCATCGCGCTGTCATAATCCGCACGGAGCATCGGGGCTTCAAGAAATGTCACTAAAGCATTACAGTGTAGCTGCTATAGGCTCCGTGTGGCGAACATAAGTAAAGATTTGTGGATAAGTAAAACGATGGAAGTTCTATAGCATGTGTTGTGTTTAAGTACGGATTAATAGGTCTGCAACATCATGGTATTAATATCAATAATCCATTTGACATTCTAACAAAACATATTTTATCCTGTTAATGCTGCTAATATGTACTGTTTATATCACACAGTTATTTGAGCATTAGTAATAATACTAGTCGACAAGCAAACATGTCCTTGATTATGATTTATATTGATCAAAAGTTGTACAAACTTATTAAAAATGTATTAGAAACTAGTACACGTACCGTGACAGTGTTCTTTTATGTATAGTGTGCTACTCTGAATACACAGCGATACAAAAAGCCAAATTAAAGGACACATTATGCAGTATGTATTAACCCTTTAAAGGCGAAGCGTATCTGTTTTATATAAGGACTCAGTGCGTACCGCGCTGTAAACACTCTCAACTTCGGTTATAAAAACCAATCTCTTAATGTCTTATAAGGCAAAAGTTGCTGTTTGTTCTGAGATCCGTACAAAACACATAAACGCAATGTGGGCACCACGTAGAATTTTTTAATGTCAAACCTGGTCGTATGTAAAGTTACCGCTAGGCTTTAAAAGGTTAACAAACTCTGAATTCTTAACTACAGTTCTGATTGCAAACAATGTGAAGGGACAGTTTCTGCCAAAAGGACATTCAGCAGTGGTCGTCGTGACGTAAATGAGACAGGTTTTAGCGTCGAAATGTGGAGTCCGTTGCATTTCAGTCGAAGCCAAGTACAATACAGGCAAAGGCAAGGCCAAGTTCTCACTCACCTCCCTTCCATCCTGCCACATCAACTTCCAGCCTTCCTCCCTCATAGAAAAATGTGAAACGTGCAGCCACACACGCAAAGTGAAGTAACAAATTAGAGTCTAAGGATCCTGTACGTTGTGGGTAAAAATATTCACACATATTGGGCCCCAAATTACAAATATTATTTCTTCCCTGCTTTAACGTATACTTCCAGTGGGTTCTGAAGTCTTTAAATTGATGGACTAAATTTCTTTTAACTGGACTTATGATATTTTATGCGTTCTCCGTTTTGTGTCTCTAGTATGCTTATAGCTGTCTGTGTGCTACGTGAGGAGGTCGTTCTGGTAGATTTATTACAATAATTTTTAGCGTATTACCAAATAAACCTTCCCCCCCCCCGGGCCAACAGCCCCTAGTGGGCCAGAGCCTCCTCAGTGTCGAGGCTTCACGATCACACTTAGACACACCACATTCGGTAGGACTCCTCTGCACGAGTGATTAGCCTGACGCAGAGACCTCTATCTGACAACACACAACACCCACAAAAGACAGACATCCATTCCCCCGGCGGGATTCGAAACCGCAATCCGCTGCAATTGAACGGCCACAGACCCACGCCTTAGACCGCGCGGCCACCGGGATGGGACATTTATATTGCTCTGTATAAAAATGTATTTGCAAACGATGTTGAATTAGACTTATGTTTGTGACATAATTCTGTAGCATAATCTTTAAAATCAAACATAAATTATATACAGCTGCAAAGTCAGCCACCCCGCCCCCCCCCCTCCCAAGTGAAAAATTCCGTTTATGCGCCTCACTTATATATCTGCATATTAAAAGTAGAAGTTCACCCTATAACAGACCCTGAAGGCCGAAGAGGGGAGTAGACCCGTTCGTGAGTCTCGGCACGGGGAGGGGATAGGGTGGCTAGCCCCACGCCCCGGTCGCTTTACTCCGGGGAAGGGGCCCCGGTACCCATTGTACTGGAGGCTGGGTGGGCCCCAGGGCCGGTTTGGACGGCTGCGGAAAATCTCTCCCCCACCGGCATTCGATCCCAGGACCGTCCAGCCTGTAGCGAGTCGCTATACCAGCTACGCTATCCCGGCCCTATCTGCATATTATATTTAAATATAATTTGACTGCTACATGTTGCTACAACCATTGCATCATCAAGCCTCAAATGTAGTTTCTGTCGAGATAATCAAAGAAATGTGAATGACTACCCTACACTGGTTATGTCATGCGTGCCTTTTCAGACTCCTCACAATTACGTAGCAGTTATAGCTAGCTAGCTTTGATACTTTGAGCGATAGGTATCTGAAGTTAAAAACATCCGTGTTCATAGCAATGCAATTATATTACGAACACAAAAACTGACGTTCTGTCTCCCATTAGAGACATCAAACGACAGTGGGTCTTTCAGGGGATTCAGAAACAAAGAACTAATTGGAACACGCCCTAGCGGTTGTCTTGGTAACTAAACATTATGAAATGCTGGCTGCTGGTTCAACATATGGAGGTTACAGGAATCTGTGCCTTGTTACAAGCTGATTGTTTTTAGAAGTTTAAGTGGGAATTCTCAGATATATTTTGTTCCAAAGCATCTGCTGCTGAAGTTTGAAAAGAGACAGTAAGGTGCCATATATCACGGCGGGATTGTTAAGTAAGTTTTGAGTTTCTGGAGAATTATACTGAAGCTGTATTGGAGGAAAGTTTTCGTTGAAACTTGTAACATCCTAGTCCTAATAAAAGGAAGGAAGGCTAAATTAGTCACATCTGGCATATGAATTGCCTTCTAAAACACGTTATTGAAGGAAATATAGAAGGATATATAGAAGGAACGGGAAGATGAGCAAGAAGACGTAAGCAGCTACTGTGTGGCCTTAATGAAACGAGAACATACTGGGAATTGAATAAGGCAGCACTAGATCGTGCTGTCTAGAGAAGTTACTTTGAAAGAAGCTATCGACCTGTCGTAAGACAGACTGCCTGGTGGTGGTGGTGTCGGCGGCGGCGGCGGCGGCGGCGGTGGTGTAACAGTGCCTGGGAAAATATGTTACAAGGTTATTTTGAAAGATTCCAATGTATTTAGGCCCACAGAAATCTACAAGCTGACACCTTTCTGCGGTGGAGGCACATAAGATGTAATTGCCTCCGATTAACTAAGCAATACAACATAATTATAAGGTACATTGCCCCTCATTTTCAACATCAGCACTAGTTGGGTGTGTTGTGATAAGTTTCACCCCTCAGCCGCTTTGTCCAAAGGAAAGCAAATTCCTTTATAGGAAGCGTCATGGCTTCAAAGCCGGTATGTACGCTGTGGAGAAAAGAATATTCTCTGCCATTTCTGGAAATCGAAACACGGTTTTATAGTCGTCCACCGCGTAGCGTGTTCGTTGCAGTTCTTGAGCTGTTCTGCTTCCACGTTGTCCCACGGACTTAGACTCAGTGCCAACGTCGGTGTGCCCGTCGTTTTTCTGCTGCTTCCGATTGGACTCTGCTCCACGCTGTCGCCTCTTCTGGCTATTCATTATGCCTACGCAAGAAAGATCACGTGGTGATACGTTGACAGTGCATGACACGTGCGAGCGGAAACGGAACTCTCCGAATTGCGCAAATGGCTAAGAGTTACTGCTGCTTGTTTCAGGACGGTCCCCAGTTCGTGGTCCAGTGAGTGGCTGTCAATAAAGAGGTTTTGGCTGGCATTTCTAAGTCCCTCAATGCAAATGTCATGCCAGTGCTTGTAATTAGAATAGGACTTGCTCCTTGCTATGGCACTACAGCCCAATCTAGGGTCTAGACTGCCTCATTGTTGAGGTTTATTGACCACACACAAGTAGACGCATACACCCGGCAAGACTCCTCTGAACTAGTGATCGGCCCTTCGCAGAGGCCGCTACCTACACAACACACAGAAAACAAAAGAGACGAACGTCTGTGTCCTCAGGGCGATTCGAACTCGCAAGCCCAGAAATCAAACTACTGCAGGCCTACACCGCAGACTGCACGGCCATTGGGATCGGCTGGTGCCTTTTACATCCTTTCCAATTTATTAACCGTTCAAAGACGAAGCGTATCTGTTTTATATAAGGACTCAGTGCGTACCGCGCTGTAAACACTCTCCACTTCGGTTATAAAAACCAATCTCTTAATGTTTTATAAGGCAAAAGTTGCTGTTTGTTCTGAGATCCGTACAAAACACATAAACGCAATGTGGGCACCACGTAGAATTTTTTAATGTTAAACCTGGTGGTATGTAAAGTTACCGCTAGGCTTTAAGGTAAGGTAAAGGTCACCCTATAACAGGCCCTGAGGGCCCAAGAGGGGGAGTAGAGGTATAGCTCTACCTGTTCGTGAGCCTCGGCACGAGGAGGGGATCGAGTGGCTAGCCCCACGCCCCGGCCGCTTTTACCCCCGGGGAAAGAGACCCTGCACCCATCGTACAGGAGGCTGTATGGGTCCCAGGGCTGTTTTGGACGGGTGCGGAAAATGTCGCCCCCACCGGGATTCGATCCCCGGACCGTCCAGCCCGTAGCGAGTCGCTATACCGACTGAGCTATCCCGGCCCACGCCGCTAGGCTTTAAAAGGTGAATTATATAATCTAGGGGTACCCATATAATGTAGGGTACAGGAAGTATTGCTGTATAAAGCAAGAAACGGAAACACGGTTTGGGACCTTCTCTCGTGTGGCATGTTAGGCAGCGTAGATTGATGGTTGGTTACCGACGTTTCGGAACAACCTATCGGTCCCACTGGACCGCTGCGTAATATCCCAGAAGAGTGAACGTTTAATTTACACCGCGGCGGAAGCCTGAAATCATGCAACATTCACAGCAATAGACGTCGTGTTTCTATTTATGGGCGACATTCTTTTTAGATAAACAGGAAGAGACGGCAAAAGAGAAGGCAAAAGAAGATAATAAAATGGAGAATAATGTAAAATAATAGTGGGAAATAACGTGAGAGGCGTTTTGATCATATTTGGCTGCAGTGAGGGTGTTATACAACCATTATTAAAGCCGTCTAGGTTGCCGGTGTTCGTCCTATTGCAAGTGGTGTCGTTATGATGCGGCGTGCAGTATCAGCAGTGCCGCCCCCAACAGTACGTGACCCCCATTTGTCCACAAGTGTAATTTTGATCTTCTCCAAAGTTTACTTTGTCGATGAAGGAAGCGATTTCGAAAAGTAGAAAAAATATGGCTTTCACTGCAGGGATGGTGGGGGGGGGGGGTTGGGGGGGTTTGGGGGGTATCTTTCTGTAGCTGTTATATCGTCAGTGCTTCACAACAGGCATTCAAGAGGAACATTAGTGTCTTTGGGGATGTTTCTTTAGATAGGTACCAACGTTTGGAATGATTCTGCTGCTTCCTTCTTCAGGGAAGAAAATAGAAGCAGTAGGTCCATTTGTATCTTCAGTGAATATTTATCAAACTCTACAGGGTCACATAGAACAAGGTGCCTACTACAGTTAGACTCTAAAATTTCACACGGAATGGCAACTCGAAATCTGGGGCAAAGTCTAAACATTCTTTCATTCTGCAGTCTGTCTTACGACAGGTCCATAACTTCTTCCAAAGCGAGTTCTCCATATCGTGCGATCTAGTGCTTCCTCTTTAAATTTCCAGTACCCTCTCATTCCGATCAGGTCATCCAGTAGCTGCTTACGTATTTTTCTCGTTTTCCCATCATTTCTATAAATTTCTATAAATCTGAGCATAAATGGGAAAATGGAAAAACCTTTATTTTACCTTTGCTTTACAGACATGGCCTGTCGCAGGGTTTTCGGATGCATGCTAATAGTCAAACCAATCATCATTCCAGCTTTAAAAAAGACAGTTGAGAGTATAAAGCATAAGCCGTATTTTGTTATTGCATAGGACGTTACTGTTAACTTCTACTGTTATCTTACTTCTGTTTTGAAATTAGGAAAGTAGAATGAACTAAGTAGAAAATTAACTAAGTAGAAGCTTATTCCACTTCAGAGTTGTCAGATTATCCTCAAAGATTCATGTCGTCGCCATATCCTTTACCCTTAACCTTTTAAAGCCTAGCGGTAACTTTACGTACCACCAGGTTTAACATTAAAAAACTCTACGTGGTGCCCACATTGCGTTTAGGTGTTTTGTACGGATCTCAGAACAAACAGCAACTTTTGCCTTATAAAACATTAAGAGATTGGTTTTTATAACCGAAGTGGAGAGTGTTTACAGCGCGGTACGCACTGAGTCCTTATATAAAACAGATACGCTTCGTCTTTAAAGGGTTAACTTACAAACCAAAACTTTTACGAATATATAGACGCCTGTTTCAGCACCCTCCGTACCAAATTTCACACGTCTGACTCCACTGGTTTGGCAGTTATCGTCATAACATTGAAACTAAATTTAAAGTCCATGTTGTTACTGCACATTCTGCATTAGAATTACTCTCTGAGTTTTTTTAATATACTTCGCAGTTCTGTTGACATAAAACATATGAACCCTTTGAAGACGAAACATGTCCGTTTTATGTAAGGACTCAGTGCGTACCGCGCTGTAAACACTCTCCACTTCGGTTATAAAAACCAGTCTCTTAATGTTTTATAAGGCAAAAGTTGCTGTTTGTTCTGAGATCAGTACAAAACACATAAACACAATGTGGGCACCACGTAGAATTTTTTAATGTTAAACCTGGTGGTACGTAAAGTTACCGCTAGGCTTTAAAAGGTTAATATCTAAATTAAGTGTGCCAAGTGTCGCGTTCTTTCACAGCTACGTGCATCTGCCACGTTGCAATCACTGACTAGCTTAAAATCCATTGTTACTTCAACGCGCATTATTAAAAACCAACTGTCAAAAATTCATAATATCAATCCCCACTTAAGACAAAGACATATTGCTCTAACTGCTCTAACAAACACAACAAATAGTGGTAGAGTATATTTAGTTCTTCATTCACGCCCAGCAGTTTATATGACATATGTTTTCTTTTCGGCGACCAGTTTCGGCTCAATTCTCGAGCCGAAATTGGTTTCCAAAGGAAACACGTGTGTGATATATCCTGTTGGTGTGAAGAAAGAACTAAATTAATATTCCCTTTCCTGTGGTGTAACAGCCCAAATTGGGCCAGGGCCGCCTCCTTTTGGAGGTTTCTAGATCACATTCAGACACACCACACTCGGTAGGACTCCTCTGGACGAGTGATCAGCCCGTCGCGCAGACCTCTACCTGAGAACACACAAACACTCACAAGAGGCAAACATTCATGCCACCGGTGGGATTCGAACCCACGATCCCAGGAAGCGCTTCTTACGAAGACCCACGCCTTATACCGCGCGGCCATTGGGATAGGCCTAAATAAACGTACGCTGGTGATTATCCTTTTAAAGCCTAGCGGTAACTTTACGTACCACCAGGTTTAACATTAAAAAATTCTACGTGGTGCCCACATTGCGTTTAAGTGTTTTGTACGGGTCTCAGAACAAACAGCAATTTTTGCCTTATAAAACATTAAGAGATTGGTTTTTACAACCGAAGTGGAGAGTGTTTACAGCGCGGTACGCACTGAGTCCTTATATAAAACAGATACGCTTCGTCTTTAATACACCAACTGGGATGTTCTGTAGCAAGATCAAAGAGTCGTAGAGTGATTTGTCCTCACGTACCATACAAAATGAGCACTGACGTGCAAGGGTTAAACGTCACGTATAGTCCTAAGCTTATGTCAATGTAATCACCAAAAGTGTAGATTCCGGCGGCGGCACAATGTAAGGCGTAGATCTGCGTCTCCTCGATTGGTGGGATCGCGGGTTCGAATCCCGTTGAGGGCATGGATGTCCGTCTGCTGTGAGTGTTGTGTGGTGTCAGGTAGAGATCTCTGCGATGGGCTTATCACTCACCTAGAGGAGTCATACCGAGTGTGATATGTCTGAGTGTGATCTAGAAACCTCTATAATGAGGCGGCCCAGGTGTGAATCGGGTTGTTGTGCCACAGGGATCTAAATTATTTGCAAGTACCTGCCGTTTAACTTTCGATAAAGGAACTCCGTTTAATTATTTCATACATTTGCTAAAGTGAGAACTTTCAAATGTCGCACATGTTCACCGGTTTTGCTGACCATACAGTTTAACCCATCATATCACTGTCCAAGTAGACCTGTCTCCTGACCCCGATTCTATGGTCGGATTTTTTATATTTGGTACACAAGTGTATTAATAATTGAAATTACTTACAGAGATGATAAAGATATATGCAACAAAATAGTACAAGGAAAAAAGATCATAAGACAGCTGCACTTACTTCTATGGAACGATATAATTTCGAAAAACACTAAACAGAGAATATTCAAATCAATAATCGAGCCGCCAACAATATATGGTCATGGATTCAAAGCTTTCCAAAAAAAATTAATGCAGTAGAAATGAGTTTTTGGAGAAGATGCTGTGGACTGACACTAGAACAGGTAAGAAATGACAGAATTAGGGAGGTCATGGAAGCAGAAGTAACACTGACAAACACAATGGAAGCTGAACAACTTAAACGGTACGGACACATGGAAGGCATGGAAGAAGATAGACTGTCTAAAGGGTATATGAATGGACTACAATTGAAAGGAGAAAGAGAGGAAACCGAGAAATACTTGGAAGAAGAAGGCAAAACAAACAATGGATGGAAAAAATCTATGGGAAGAAGACTACCTAGATAGAAGTAGATGGCGACTAGGATGCGGGATACGGCCGCAAAGACTGTAACCGCCCGCTTATATATATATGTATATATATATATAGATATGTGTATACACACACACACACACACACACACACACAATTTCAAGCTTATAATTGCCTTATGTGTTATGGTTTCCATAGCCCCACACAGGCATTTTTATACGACGGTGGATGTAGCCTCGAATGGCACAGCTCGAAGTGGCTCAGATGTAATCTCTTATCTGTACGTCGCGTTGTAAAAGTAAAGCAATCCCGTTACAGGCCTGGACAGGCCCACAGGGTTCCAGGAGGTCGAGGCTCCCAGATTTCAAGAGAGTCGGCACATGAAAGTAGCGAGTTTGTCAGCCCTACGCACCGGCCGCCTTTACCCCCAGGAAATATTCCTGGTACTCATTTCTGTTAGAGACTGAGTCGACCCCAGGGCCATAGCGCGGCCGGAAGGATTTTGTCAATGAAAAATTCCAGTGACAATCGGGAATCGAACCCGCGACCTTCCGGCTTGTATCGCACTACCTCAACCAACTGCGCCACCGTGTGATCCAGTTGTGATGCATATAATTAAAAATAAAAAGGTACCCCGTCGAACACGACTCCATTATATGTTTATTTAATATCCTATACTACATGTTTTCGGCATTTTTGCCATTGTCAATTGTACCAAATTATAAAACTAACATTTCTCAGAATGTGTTTGTGATTTGGTGTACCTGATGAGGGCCAAAATGCCGAAACATGTAGTGTAGAATATCAAATAAACGTATAATAGTGCTGCGTTTGATGTTATATTCTTTGTTTTGTAACTGACTCAGAAGTTGAACGAGGGAACACGCGGGGGTAGACACACTCCATCGCTAGTTCCTTAAAATTGTAAATTTATCAAGTGTAGTGTATTGCATCATTCCAAAGCTTTTGCGTTTATTTCGTTTAAATTTTTATCAGAAAAAGAAAAAACACAGGATAATATATCAGGCTAGCCGATGCCAGTGGCCGCACGGTATAAGGCGTGGGTCTGCGGCCGTTTGACTGCTGTGGTAGCGGGTTCGAATTCCGCCAAAGGCATTAATGTCTGTCTTTTGTGAGTGTTGTGTGTTGTCAGGTAAATGTCTCTGCGACGGTCCAATCATTCGTCCAGAGGAGTCCTACTGAGTGTGTTGTCTCTGTGTGTGATCTCAAAACCTCAACCACAAGGAGGCCGTGGCCCACTATGGGCTGTTGCGCCATAAGCAAAAAGAACATCGGCGTGTGGGTGGATACTGTCGAGTTCCTGAGCAATGTTCATTAGCCTGGTTGTACACCGAAAAGATATATTAACCTTTTAAAGCCTAGCGGTAACTTTACATAACACCAGGTGTAACATCCAAAAAATTCTACGTGGTGCCCACATTGCGTTTATGTGTTTTGTACGGATCTCAGAACAAACAGCAACTTTTGCCTTATAAAACATTAAGAGACTGGTTTTTATAACCGAAGTGGAGAGTGTTTACAGCGCGGTACGCACTGAGTCCTTATATAAAACAAATACGCTTCGTCTTTAAAGGGTTAATTCAGTATTTAGCCCTCTTGGTGTTGTCGTCTCGTGTAATGAGTACTATGAATCTCACAGAGCACAGAAGTACAATGGAGACATCTGGCGGCAGATATCGAATTACTTCATACCCCTGTACTGCTGATTGTTCAGAGTAATCTATCGACCGGCATGACCAGACAACCTAATTAAGAGACTGTGTCACGTGATTGATATGACGAGTTCTGACACAGGCTTTACTGAATCATTAAAATCTCTGACACTACAGTCGATGCTCATTTATTAGTGATCCAAGCTGTTAGCGGCCATTTTACCGCTGGTTTACACTCACACACACACATATTAATTAATTAATGAATTAATTAATTAGATTTCCGATCTGGTGACTCTAATAGCAATTCAGCAATGCGCTCCAATAAACATTCGATACTTATACAGTACTGTGTGACGAAATGAAATTTGTTTGCAGCAATCAGACACCGCCTTCAATAACGCAATTGACACACATTTATGACATTGCTATCAAATATCCCGACATGTATATACGTAAATTATGTCTTTTTGAGGGTCGCGTTTAGTTCATAGGGGGCCGCGGTGGCGCAGTTGGTTGAGTCACTGCCCTACAAACCGGAAGGTCACGGGTTCGATTTCCGATGTTGTCCTTGGAATATTTCATTGGTATAATCCTTCCGGCCGCACTATGGCCCTGGGGTCGACTCAACCTCTAACAGAAATGAGTATCAGGAATATTTCCTTGGGGTAAAGGCGGTCGGTGCCTAGGGCTGACAACCTTACCACCTTCATGTGCCGATTGTCTAGAAATTTGTGAGCCTCAAACTTCTGGAACCGTGTGGGCCTGTCCAGGCCTGTAATGGGATTGCTTTGCCTTTAGTTCATGAGTCTTTTGACCATGGTCTGTTGCAGTGAGCATACACTATATTTATTACACATAATTCCAAATAATTACAATTACGTGACAAACAAAATATATCTTGTAACGTTTTATATTTACCTCACGTTTCGCCTTAAACAAGCCACATTCCGGGAAACTCAGTCACACGAAACAGGATATATACTAAACATATACACAAATCCTCGTTATATATGTAGTACAGGTATGTACAAAATGTAGCAGCCAGATGAGGATATATTTACTTAAGGAGAAATGTAATTAAAGCTGGTGAGTAATATTTCTACCTGTGTTGCTAACATTGGGTTCGGATACACAGTTTAAGTCTATATGCGTTTCTTTCATCACAATTTGCACGTGTGTATGTTTATTGTGTTCAAACATCCACTGTAGATGTAACCTACAATAGACTGTGGAACAATACAAACAGTGACTCGTCAGTGACGGTTGGTTTTAGATTGGACAGCCAGTGCTCGCTGAAAAATATTACTCGGGTAATCAAATCTATAAGAATGAGATGGGCAGGGCATGGAGCACGTATGGGGGAAAAGAGTGGTGCATACAGGATCTTGGTGGGGAGACCTGAGGGAAGGCGACCACTTGGGAGACCCAGGCGTAGATGGGAGGACAATATTAAAATGGATCTTCAAGAAGTGGGATGGGCATGGACTGGATTGAGCTGGCTCAGGATAGGGACAGGTGGCGGGCTGTTGTGAATGCGGTAATGAACCTCCGGGTTCTATAAAATGCTGGGAGTTTCTTGACTAGCTGAGAAACTCTTAGCTTCTCAAGAAGGCCTCTGCTTCATGGAGTTGGTTAGATGGTCAGTCAGTCAGTCAGTTAGTTAGTTAGTTAGTTAGTTAGTTAGTTAGTTAGTTAGTTAGTGCTCCCTGAGGATGGTGCACTAGCACCGAAACATGTCGCAGCTTTATGCGTAACACTTATATGTAAATATTAGACTGCATTTTGTTGGTGTAATAAATTTACTGTTTTGACCATGTTTGATCTTTTTTTTTTTTTTTTGGTGAGACAAAAAGCACAGACCTGGAATATCTGAGAACAGCGTGCAGAGAAAAATATTTGGACGTAGGAGAGCAGACGGAGAACACAGCGTAATTCTAAATTTCATAGCCTGTACACTCGCCAGATATTATTAGATATAGATAGACAATAATATGACCGCACAAATTGAAAAACTGCGAGCAATAGATTTAGCTGTGGCATAATAACAGACTACAATCGAGATAAGGAAATAAGACGACACAATTTAGCTTTAAAAGAGAAGTTGGACAACACAACAGCCAGAATTTTGCAAACGGGACAATAAGACAAATACAGTAGCTATAAATAAGCTTGTCCAGTGTCAGTAGAAACTGGAGCTTGAATGAAACACTAAATAGAAATCTAACACCTACAGTTGATGTCCGGTGGGAAATACGTAAATTATATCTAAGTGTTTTCAAATATTAAGTTTTAAAATTTTATAATTAAGTATATATAGGCCTGGAGAGGCCCTTCGACTTCCAGGAGGATGAGGCACCCAGAGTTTCTAAAAAATTGGCACATGAAAGTGGCAAGGTTGTCAGCTTTACGCACCGGATGCCTTTACCCCCCCACCCTCCACCCCCCAGGAGATAGCCCTCTTACTCATTTCTGTTAGAGGCTGAGTCGACGCCAGCGCCATAGTGCGGCCGAAAGGATTAAGTCATTGAAAAATACCAGTGACCCCATCAGGAACTATAAACTGGGTTATAGTAACTGTAGGTGGGGAATTAAGATATTGGTGGTAACTTACTATGGGTCGAAGGCATCTGCCTCTCCTATACGATGAAGTTCCAATGAAACGGTGTATTTTGTGATAGGTGAATTATTGGAAGACAGCTGCACGGATGGTGTGAATATGTTACCATGTCAAGTTAGATATATATGCGGAGGAGGAGAGTTAATATGAAACTTCTGCTGGTATATAATGCAAGGAAATTGGTCGCGGCGGCCGCGGGATCTACGGCGTGGATCCTCGGCCGCTCACTTGCTGGGACTGCGGCTTCGAATCCCGCTGGAGTATTGTTTTCTGTCTCTTTTGAACGTTATGTGTTACCAGGTAGAGGTCTGTGCGTCGGACTGATCCCTCGTCCAGAGGTGTACTACCGAGAATGTGTGTCATGGAGTGTGATCAGTTTCTACAGTACAATACAAAGATATTTAAAGGTCAGATAACAAACACTTTGATGCCGAGGGCATTATTCTGAATTCGATGTATACATAGCACATGGGTAGCAGATGGTACACACCATATTCCGACTTACGTACAGTTGACATTTAAGCATTTGTCCCATCTTAGCACCAAAGCCTCTATGCCAATGTAAAAAAAAATTGATGTTTGTTTGTAGCCAGTAGGTGACAGCTTGCTTGACGTTGGCGTCTGCTGCAAATCCCTTACCAGGCAGGTATTTATTAAGGGGTTCAATGAGATGTAAGTCACTGCAGGGATCGTGGTCTATAACCACCCAGCTGTAGCGCTGTGGTCAGCCAGGTCTGGCGCTAGCGTGCAAAATGATGATGCCTTGGCGCAGCAAACCAGGCCTTTCGTTAACAAATATCCTGCAGACATTTGATAGTATTTCTAACAGACCGGTGTTATTTAAACTCAGTGCCTGGTGATGGGGAAAGTTCACATTTGTCTGTCCCGGCTGCGTGACAATACTGTGATCGTTACATGGTGAAATTCAGGGCAGGATAATCATATTTGATGTGAGAAATGCTGTTACTTTATTTTTGTTTTAATTTTGTAAATAGTATGGAGATGCAGGTGTAAATTTTTAGGTCTGTGTAGTAGATTCCCCTACCCTAACAAATCAAAATTCCGTTCATTAAATTAAGAGCATATTGAAGTCTGGGAACGCTTGCTATCATTCGGTACAAAATTGTTTGTCTTCCAGTTTGCTATCCAAAAATATAAAGATTAACCCTTTAAAGACGAAGCATATCTGTTTTATATAAGGACTCAGTGCGTACCGCGCTGTAAACACTCTCCACTTCGGTTATAAAAACCAGTCTCTTAATGTTTTATAAGGCAAAAGTTGCTGTTTGTTCTGAGATCCATACAAAACACATAAACGCAATGTGGGCACCACGTAGAATTTTTTAATATTAAACCTGGTGGTACGTAAAGTTACCGCTAGGCTTTAAAAGGTTAAGATATACAGAACTAATTTTGCCTGTTGTTTTGTATGGATGTATGAGTGTGAAACTTGGTGTCTCACATTCAGGGTGGAATGTAGGCTTAGAGTTCAAGTGTATAGGACCAGCACGGTAAGGGAAACATCAAATTAGGCTTAGAGTGCTCCGAGAATAGGGTGCTGAGGAGAATATTTGGGCCTAAGAGGGACGAGGTGACAGCGGAGTGGAGAAGACTACATAACGAGGAACCTAATGATCTGTACTCCTCACCAAATATTATTTGAGTGATCAAATCAAGAAGAATGAGATGGGCGGGGCATGTAGCATGTATGAGGAAAGCGAGGTGCATACAGGATTTTGGTTAGGAAACCTGAGAGAAAGAGACCACTTAGAGGTCTTTGCTATAGATGGGAGGATAACATTAAAATGGATATTCAATAACTTGCATGGGAGAATGAATTGGATTGATGTAGGTGAAGTTAGGGACAGTTGGCGTGCTGTTGTGAATGCGGTAATGAACGTTCGGATTCTATAAAACACAGAGAATTTCTTCACTAGTTTAGCTTGTCAAGAAGGGGTCTGCTCCATGGAGTTGTGTAGTTAGTAACTAGTTAGTTAGTTAGTTAGTTAGTTAGTTAGTTCGTTCGTTAGTGTTAAACTGCTTTATGTAAGGGACCCCACCTTATAATACCCGCGACTGAGTGAGGCAACTTCAGTACGATATCGCAACACAGTATAAGTTCATGCCTTCCTCTCAAGCGTGTCCAGTACTCGTAGCAAATCCTGATACAGGGCCTCAATTTTGTCTGCTCAATTAGCGATTCCTTCCCTGTAAATATAAAGATGGCTCTCTTCTGGGACGTTAAGTCTGGCAGGTTTCTCCGAAACGTCTTGCGTTACCTTTCTGCCTCACTACATGACGTCACAGAGTTAGGTCCAGCTGCACACCCAGAATTGTTCCTTGGCGGGGGGGGGGGGGGGTGGTACAAATTATGTTGTAGATACAACATAACGGTCTGTAACTGTATTTATGTATGTACTAATACAACTACATTTTTCACGACTCAACCACAGTGTCCTATCTTCTTGTTTTCAATTTTGTTAATTTATTTTTCAAAATTTTAATGTACCTCGTACTATACTTCAGCAGTTTTCAATGGCTGATTTCGGCTGTAGGGTAAATCGCGTAAAACTTTTGATATCATAAGATTTACAAAATCTATATTTTTTAAATTTCGGTTTTGGGGCTTTAGGGGGCTGCAGCCCGGCAGCCCCCCTTGGGTGCGCCCCTGGTTAGTCTCCCCCCAAAAAACAGAGAAATGTAAACCTATACACGGAATGCTGTATGTGTATCAGTCTAGCTAATTTAGTGTTAATTATTTAAAATTCTCTCATGTTTGGCGTTGAACGCCAGAAGTTGCTACACACCAGCAAACAACGTACCAAAACCCGATATATTATTCATGTCTAGATACGCGTAGCTCTGTGACGTGGCAAAGCCGCTCTTGACGTCGAAATAAATGGCTGCCGTGCAGCTGTCTGTGGCTAGATGCCGTTCATTTACTGCTCGCCCCGTTGTATACGCACTTCATCACCGTGTCGAAATATACCCCATTCTGCGATCCTCTTACAGAACGAATTAGCCTCCATTTATGCTGCAGTTCTAGCATCCAAGCCAAAGTAATTCATTTCTACGTTCAGTAAACTCTATGTGCTGTTTCCAATTTCTGTTGTCAAATAAAATGTAAAACAGCCCCATTACAGGCCTGGACAGGCCCACAGGGTTCCAGGATATCGAGCCTTTCTAGGCAATCGGCACATGAAGGTGGTAAGGTTGTCAGCCCTACGCACCGGCCGCGTTTACCCCCCAAGAAATATTCCTGGTACTCATTTCTGTTAGAGGCTGAGTTGACCCCAGGGCCATAGTGCGACCGACAGGATTATGCCAATGAAAAAAAAATCTACTGACACCATCGGGAATCGAACCCGCGACCTGCCGGTTTGTAGCGCAGTGCCTCAACCAACTGCGCCACCGCGGCCCCTTCCGTTGTCAAATACAATATAGAAAGTGTATCCCATAAATCAAATCACTTACTTTATATACCGCCTGTTTTATCACTAAAATAATCTACTATGATTTTTTTCATCGTGTGTAGTTATTGGTTTCTTATGATTATCATATCTAGGCACAGAAGATAGGATGGTATTAAAATGGATATTCAAGAAATACGATGGAATGACGTGGATTGAATTAATCATGTTCAGGGTAGGAGAACGTGGTGAGCTCCTGTAAAGACTCTAATGAACATTTGGGGTCCTTAAAATTCAGGGCATAACTCGAGTAGCTGTAAAACTCTCAGCTTTTCAATAAGGACCCTGCTGCATGGAGATGTATGGTTCTCACAATAAAGAGATTTTATCACCTGAATATTTAATTTCCATTTGACTGGCTTCGAGCCTTACAATGTTGACAGTCCAGTAGCTATGTTTTCAAGTCTATGAAGACGGTAACTAATTCAGCGGCACGTTTTATTAAAAAGCTAAAAGTCAGCTACTCAAGAAATTCTCTGCTATGTATAGAAGCGGCAGGTTTATCGCCGTTTGACCAATCCTGGAGTAGGTGCTTCCAATTTACATCTATACCTAGGAATCCCAAGTGGTATCCTATTTCTTTAGATTTTCCTCTTATCGTTTGTATGTCTTCTTCATCTGTCCCTTTTGTGCTGCATGTTCTATCCTTCACATTGTCTTTGATTTAATGAACCTAATGAGATTACGTCAAGACAAATATGACAGTGAGATTTCAGTGTAAATGTGATTTTGGTACTTACGAACTAACTTCTTGGACCCAACAAGAAAGACACTTTATTCGACGCTTTATTCGAATGTTAGGACAAACTTTTAGGAACCGGCTGCAAAACAGATTGAAGAGTGGCACGGAGAAAAATTCGACAATCATGGCGCACGTGTCAGTAGTCACATTCAAAGCTAGTCACGTTCAAGGGTCTATAGTCAGGTAAAACGGTCGATAGTTAAGGTGAAAGAGTCGATTGTCAAGTGCAAGGGCCGATAAGCACGGGGTAAATATCGATATTCACGGTGCAAGTGTCGATAATCACTCTGCAACGATCAGTAATCGCGGTTCAAGGGTCGATATTCACGGTGCAAGTGTCGATAATCGCAGTGCAATTGTCGATAGTCACTGGGCAAGGACTGCGAATAATGGTTCAAAGGTCGACAGTCACGGTGCAAGAATCGGTAATCAAGGTGCTAGGGTCGATAATCACAGTGCAACTGTCGACAGTCACAATGCAAATATCGGTAATCACAGTGCAAGTGTCGATAATCACAGTGGAAGCGTCGATATTCACCACGCAAGGATCGATAATTACGCTGAAAAGATCGATAGTTAAGGTGCGAGTGTGGATATTTGCGTTGCAAAGTGTCGCTTAATATCTATCCCGTTACTCTGTTGTGTTTTCTTTCTGTCGCTTAATTTCTATTCAGTTTGCTTTGATCTTTACTCATGTTCTGCCTTGTTCTTTTCTTACCGTGTTGTGTTCTCTTCTACAGCAGCGCTCTGTGGTCTGTCCTGTTTCATTCAAGGTTCATCTACCTCCCGCTATGCCTGCCCGTCCCATAGGCCCACTAACATAGACCCACTACAGCCCCCATGATCCTATCAGCGCCTTGCCCCTCGAACACTCTTGGGTTACACATAACACATACTCGTCCTTCCAATGTTAATATTTTGTTAGCATTCAAGGATTCGTTCTCAAATCCTTAAAAATCTCGTTAAATGCGAAACTTAAAATCATCACTAAAAAGACAAATATGAATAATGAATGGGAAATTTTTGAACGGAAGCGGTCCCAGTGCTTTAGTGGACGGACTGGAGGGAAGCACGAAGACCTCTCGGATCCTGTGAATATCCAGCTGGGATATAAACGGCGTTGATCAATGGGGGTAACATTTGGTCTCTGGAGTAAACTAATATTAATTTAATTTAAAGTTACAAATTGAATAAAGTAATTATATATATATGTATGTATTTCATGTTACATGTAATACAGCAGCCCTGTATTTCATAGCAAAGTAAACTACAGTGAAAATGAAAAATAATATAATATATATATATATATCCTCGGAAATTGAAATTACCGCTAATAAATTACTGCTGACCCGTAAATTGAGTTACCTTTTGAAGCGTAGCAGTTAGTTTATATACCACCAGGTTGAACATTCAAACATCCCACGTACTGCCCACAGAGTGTATTTATGTGTTCGTTGTGGGTCTCCAAACAAGAGAGGCAATGTGCGTAGAAACGGTACACTGGGGCACTTTTGCGTAACCGATATTGCCGTGGAAAAACAGTGAGTATCACATATTCTGAGTGTGTGTGTGTGTGTGTGTGTGTGTGTGTGTGTGTGTGGTTTTTGGAAAAACGTTACTGAACCTAAAACGTGCGTTTTGATTTCTTTTGTACAAGTTTGTCTGAAAAATTTGTAAATTTAAGAAGAATTCAGCGACATATGTGTATTTTAGTAAACGTATATATGTCTTCATGTAAAGTGCCCGTCATTCATGTCAGATTTTAACGAAAGTGGAATTTTCTCGACAGATTTTCAAAAAATACTCAAATATCAAATTTCATGAAAATCCTTTCAGTGGTAGCCGAGTTGTTCCATGAGGACGGACGGACAGACAGACATGACGAAGATAATAGCTGCTTTTTGTAATTTTTTGAACGCGCCTAAAAACAACGGTATTTGCCTTTTACAACTTTAACTGATCAGTTTTCAGTAACCGATATGTAGAGTGTTTACTGTGCGGTACGCACTGGCTCTTTACATAAAACAGATAACATTTCTGACTAAAGAGTTTATAAACTCGTCTCATATAAGAGAGAACTCGCCTAGGAATAACTTAACTGAGGATTATTTTGAAAATGGAGGACTGTGTCTCCAGTATTAAGCTAATCACGGAGGACTCAGTTGAGACACTTTATATTAACCTCAGTCTAAGTACCGCACCCCCACAAGAAAAGAGACACAACTAAAAACTTTAAATTTTCAGATTATGTGGTCATTTTGTAGAAATAAATATACTATTTTCTACAAAATGACCACATAATCTAAAAACTGAAAATTTTAGAGTTGTGTCAGTTTTCTAGCCGGGGGGGTGGGGGGTGGGGGGCGATATAATGAACCGTAACCGTGTCATATTTTAGGAATATACGCTACTGACTTTCTGATGAGGTCGGCAGGTCAACCATTTTGATGACTCGACTACGGACCAGATAACCAGACGGTCGTGGTTTGGTACCCCGCTTGAGACGATGTACAAAACGGAAGGGGCTTGCGAGATTTGAGGTTATCACAGCGGTTTTAGTGAGTATGCAGTTATTTTTGAATATGACACCTTGCGGTTTGTCAAATTGTTACCGACATTTTGGAGGATCTAGATGCATCCATCTTCAAAATCTTTTCAGTGCACTTGGTCTTGGAATCTCTCCATACTGTCATGCAATATTTCGCGAAATAATTTTTAGTATTATACTTTCATCTACACCTAGTTCTACAAAGTGATATCTACCCTTTACATTTTCCGTCCAAAATTGTGGATGCGTTTGTAATTTCACCCGCTGTTACTTCCTTCCTATCCACCTCCATTTTTTGCTCTAATCTTGAAATAAAAACCGTGTAAAAGATGGTGGGACGAGGTTGAAAATGATTTGAATATAAGGGGTGTAAAAAACAGGGAGGCTGGGAGGCTGTGGCCACAGACCGTCGGGAATAGAGGAAGCCAAGGTGCACCAGGGACTGTAATGCTTTGGAAGTAAAAGAAAATTTCTCAAGTAATGTAGGTGATAGGCACGGCAAGTTTTTGTCGCTGTTTAATATCAGATGCAAATGTTTGATCAGCCAGATATACTCGGGGCACTTCACTCTTGAGGAAAGAATGCCCTTTAGAAGAAGACTGAGATGTGACGCCACGTGGAGTGGTAGCCTAATTAGTTAACTTACTGACGTTTCGGAGGAGATTTATGTCTCCACCTTCAGTATAAATCTTTAGGCGAGGTCAAAAAATGACAAAAAGCCACTATTAGTTTCATCATGTCTGTGTGTCCGCATGGAACAATTCGGCTGCCACTGGAAGAATTTTCATGAAATTTGGTATTTGAGTATTTTTCAAAATCCGTCGATAAAATTCAAGTTTCGTTAAAATCTGACAAGAATGGCGAATACTTTACATGAAGACCTATGTACATTTGTGATAATATCTTGCTAAATTCTTCTTATAATGAGAAATGTTTCAGACAGAAATTGTAGAGAAAATCAAAACACACATTTTTGTTCAGTAACTTTTTTTTTCTGAAATTCGTGCCTTTTTTGAGGTAATGTGGAAAAATACGGTGGAACCAGACAGGCCACAGATGACAATATAATACGGCGCATGCGCCTTGCATGCTTGATAACTAGGATTATAGACCGACACTCAGACTATGTAATACTGATTGCTTTTGAACTGCAACAATGTTTACGCGAACGCGCCTGTGTTACGTTGTCCCGGCATTGCCCTTCTTGTTACTGTTATGAAGGCAGTATTTTCCGCTATGTACCAGATACGACGGCGTCGCATTCTATAACAAAGCAATCTACGTGGTCAGCTCTGGATCTAAAAGCAAAGCGTGTCTACAACTACCTGGCTTCACTCTGTCCGTCGCAAACTCGCCCCATGTCTGCCTGTGTACAGGCTGACACAATCGCAGGCACCAAAGTTACAGTGGATAAGAGTGCAGGTGTGAGCCGAACAGAGGGATCGACACTGCGCAGGCGCGACGATACATCAGCTGACGTTGACATCGCCCTGAATACATGTCGCTCAATTATAATCAAGTGGCCACGACTTTGCAGTATAAATAACGCGACCCAGGGGCTGGCATTGCAATATCGCTGTGTTCTAATACATCGTCATTCCACATCGCCACCATGTATCGCATAAACGACGCACCAAATATTATTTAGTGTTTTACAAATTGTAGTGTTTCTTTGTGTCTGGTGAAGGCGTGGAACTTGAACACTTTAAACAAAAGATGTGGATAGATAAACGAGAAGTGCTGAAAAGATTATTTACGCACGTAAAAGGAAAACTAATAGAAGGACAAAAAACAACACTCTAATCTTTCTTTTATGGGAGTTGGTACGTAAATTTTAGCACACGTTTGGTGAAAACCATGCGCATTATTTGAAGAGAAAAAGATAAAATTACGAAATAAATGACATTTTATGGAAAATAAAGCAGAGATTATGCAGCACGTTCTAAATGTGTAGCAAATTTCCATGTCTCCTAGATATATAATATTAATTTCTAGTAGGTTTCTGTTATTGCCCAAATATACAAAATAATATCTAGGGATGTTTTCTTACGTGCCTTTGCAAAAGGTAGACATTCAACCCAGAAATTTTAAAATGTTTCTCACGATAAAAACAATATTTTCCTTACGGTAAACACCATGCTGAAGAGTCCCTGAAAAGCTAAGAGGTCCCCAGCCATTCAAGGCATTCCCCGCGTGTTATGGAACGCGAAAGTTCATTACGGCATTCACACCAGCGCGCCACCTGTCCATATCCTGGACCGGATCATGTCAGTCTATATCCAAATCTTGAAAATCCATTTTAATATTATCCTCCCATCTACGCCTAGGGTTTCCAAGTGGGCTCTTTATCTCAGGTTTCCCTACCAAATCCCTCTATGCCCCTCTCCTCTCCCCTATACGTGCTACATGCCACGCCAATCTCATTCTTCTTGATCTGATACCTCGAGTAATATTTGGTGAGAAATGCAGATCATAAAGCTCCTCTTTATGTAGTTTTCTCCACTCCCGTGTTACTTCGTCCCTCCTAGACACAAATATCTTCCTCAGCACCGTATTCTCGAGCACCCCCAGCCTGCTTTCCTCCCTCAATATGGCAGACAAAGCTTTACACCCATACAAAACAACAGGCAAAATTTTAATTTCTTAGTTTAAACAGATGTGTGAAAAGACCGTCAAGGTTTTCCTAAATGTTACTAACCGAATTAAATTCATAACATACATTGTGTTCTTTGTGAGGTAAGTACTGGAGTTGCATATGTTCAGAGTAGCTTAACCCTTGAAATTATAATTAAATTGGAGTTGGTCTTTATTATTTACCCAATATTGTCTGTTAGTTAACTAATTAATGTAGTAGCACAGATTTTTCTTGAAAAGTTTACAATTCTACAATTAGCCAAGAACTTTCACACCTTCATATAACGGGAAGGTTCCTTACCGTGATCAGAAGAGTCAGCCGCTTGTCTCCCATGCGTGCTACATGCTTGTATCGCCTGATGAATTTAGTGTTATTAACTCACGCAGGCTGAGATGGAAATGTGTGTAGGATACATGACAGAAATGAGAAACTAATAAGAAATTTTGGTAGGGCGCCTAAGGGAAGAAACCACATCAGAGAACTAGAAGTAGATGTTAGAACTTCCCAAGAAGTGGGCGAAAATTTCTCAGAAGAGGGCACAATGCGCTTTTTGCGAATGCGAAGATAGACTTTCCATTTCGCACACAGCAGATACCTTGACATGCCGAATAAGCGCCAAGCTGTCAAAGAACCTTCGGTCTGTGTCCTCCTGGGGCCCGTTATCTGTACATCTGCAGTGGGCCATCTAGCAGGGAGCTGCGGGGCTGTTGTGGGTACATATGTACTCAGCCACCTAGCAGGGAACTTGAGGCCAGTTGTGGGTACGTGTGCACTCAGCCATCTAGCAGGGAACTGAGGGCCTATTCATATAATAGCGATTATGACATTTTCTGCGTATTTGGTTATGTCCGGTACTGATATTAACCCTTTAAAGACGAAGCGTATCTGTTTTATATAAGGACTCAGTGCGTACCGCGCTGTAAACACTCTCCACTTCGGCTATAAAAACCAGTCTCTTAATGTTTTATAAGGCAAAAGTTGCTGTTTGTTCTGAGATCCGTACAAAACACCTAAACGCAATGTGGGCACCACGTAGAATTTTTTAATGTTAAACCTGGTGGTATATAAAGTTACCGCTAGGCTTTAAAAGGTTATCCTTGTGCTCTGCCATGTGTACATATATTTATAATGACCCATCCATTGTAACTAACTAACTAACTAACTAACTAACTAACTAACTAACTAACTAACTAACTGACTGACTAACTAACTCCATGGAGCAGAGGCCTTCTTGAGAAGCTAACAGTTTCTCAGCTAGTCAAGAAATTTCCCGCATTTTATGGAACCCGAAGTTTCATTACCGCATTCACAACAGCCCGCCACATGTCCGTATCCTGAGCCAGCTCAATCCAGTTCATGTCCTCCCATCCCACTTCCCGAATATCCATCTTAATATTATCCTCCCATCTACGCCTGGGTCTCCCAAGTGGTCGCCTTCCTTCAGGTCTCCCCACCAAAATCCGGTATGCACCTCTCTCCTCCCCCATACGTGCCACATGCCCCGCCCATCTCAGTCTTCTCGATTTGATTACTCGAATAATATTTGGTGATGAGTACAGGTCATTAAGTTCCTCGTTATGTAGTCTTCTCCACTCCCCTGTCGCCTCGTCCCCCTTAGGCCCAAATATCCTCCTCAGCACCCTATTCTCGAACACCCTCAATCTTTGTTCCTCCCTCAGTGTGAGAGACCAAGTTTCGCATCCATACAAAACAACAGGTAAAATTATAGTTCTGTATACCCTAATCTTTGTGTTTTTGGATAGCAACCTGGAAGACAAAAGATTCTGCACCGAATGATAGCCAGCATTCCCCGACTTCAATCTGCTCTTAATTTCTTCATGAATGGAGTTTCGATTCTTTAGGGTTGCTCCCAAATATTTGAATTCTTCCACCCTTTCAAAGGATTTATTATCTATATTTATGTTGTGATTGTGTCGTGCATTCTGATTTCGAGACATAAACATGTACTTAGTTTTCTCGGCATTTACTTCTAGACCAATCTCCTTACTAGCAATAATTAAATCTTCTGCATTTTTCTTTATGCTATGTACGCTTCCGCCCAATATATTGACATAATCAGCATAAACCAGAAGCTGATGTGTACCATTCAATTGCAAGCCCTCCTGGTTTGCCTGAACCCTCCTAATGGCATATTCTAAAGCAAAGTTGAAAAGCAATGGCGACAGAGCATCTCCTTGTTTCAAGCCATTCTTAATAGGGAACGTGTCAGACAGATGTTTGCCTACCCGAAATCTGCTATACGTTTCACTTAGGCACATTTTTATTAACCTTACTAGTTTCATGGGGATACCGAACTCAATGAGAATATTATACAAGACCTCCCTCCTAACTGAATCATAGGCTTTCTTGAAGTCTATAAATAGCTGATGCACTGCCTCATTTTATTCCCATTTTTTCTCAAGTATTTGACGAATGCTGAATATATGATCCATTGTAATCTGAAATTAATATAATGTGCTCTAATATCCATAGAAAATTCTTTTGAGAAACTTGACACCTCCCATCTCTAGCCACGCTTTCCGTATAGAACCTTACAGTGACCCACCATTACATACATGCCATGTACCTTGAGGGACATTTAGATAGTGAGTTTGCCGAATCAGCACACTCTGCAGTCTAGTTCTTGAAAGGCAGCTTGACAGGATAAGAATTGTTACTATCCAGACAACTTTCTGCGGCTAAGGTCCAGTTGCAATACTGACTGAATCGTAAATACTTATTAATGCAGTTTATGGCTTACATTTTCTAGAGATACGTAAAATTGTCTCTATGCACGCTATGAAGACATAGAGGGGGCGTGGAAGTATGGTTATACTTACTGTACACTCTTTAATAGATGGAGGTGAGTGGTCATCTTCACCCTCCTGTCGCTTTACCTACTGAATAAAGCGTCAGGTAACAATTGAATAAAAGGCTGGGTAGACCTCGTAGCACGTTTGAGCCTTGTGGGGAAGAGATACTACTGTTACCCCTACTGGAAGTCGAAGCGATATCGTCCACTGTGGTCACTATACCTACTGAGCTATCTCGGCTTCGTCACATCATAGTTCTATTTATAACTATTAGGAATTATGCAACCGAATGACAGACAAAAATGTGCATTACGGAAAAAGTCACACTGCATGGATTCAATGTGATAATACTTAAATATTCATGCATTTGGTTACTGCATAGGAAATGCCTCTGCTTTAGAAAGACCAGCCGGTTGATACCCTATAGAAAAAAGGGGCTGTTTTTTCTTATAAGTACATGAAATATGTAAACACACTCCAATGTATTCTTTTTAGGCGCATTCGCAAAATTGCAAAGTTTCGTCGTGTCTGTCTGTCCGTCCGTCCGTCCGCGTGCAAGAACTTGGTTCCCACTGGACGGAGTTTCGTGAAATTTGATATTTGACAATTTTTCGAAATTGTGTCGAGAAATTTCGAGTTTCAGTAAATTGTAACAATAACTTTACATGAAGATATATGCACATTTATGATAATATCTCGCTGAATTCTTCTGAAAATGAGAAATGTTTAAGATAAATGTTATAGAGAAAGTCAAAACACACATTTTATATTAAATAAGTTTTTTCCGAAAATCGTGTCGTTTATGAGATAATGTGGAAAAATATGGTACGGCCAGACATGCCACAGAAGACAATATAATATGGCGCATGCGCTTTGCATGCTGGATAACTAAGGCTACAGACACACACCCAGAATATTAATACTTACTGCCTTTCCACGGCAACAATGGTTACGCTAACGCGCCTCAGTACGACGTTATACATACTTGTATAGTGCCTGTCTGTTTCATATTGTGGCAGGTGGTACGAATAGTAACTTCTGTGCTTTCAGTTGTCAACCGCGACACTTGACGGAAGTGAGCTGTCAGCTTTACTCTGTTACTGTTTGTAGGGAACGTGTAGCGAGATACGTTCATGCGTTTGGCCTCAGTATAAACGTATTAAAATTTAATAAATGAATCATTTCAGACAGGTTTCCATTTCTCTCCAAACTTCTCGCTTCACTATGAAACACTTTAATCATGTCGACGATATTTTGGTTAAATGAATTCTGTAAAATAGAAGTGATGCCGTCAACTTATCGATCCGCTGTGAATGATTTACTGATGATACAAGCCGATGGCCCTTATTGTATACTTCCTGAACGCTCCATCTAAAACAGTGGGTAAGAGATATTACAAGGAGATATACAGTGCGGGGCAGGTGAAATAAAATTCAGGTTTTCTCAGTCAAAATACAACTTTACTATAGAAATCAAGTCAAGATCCGTTCAAACACAAATAAATTCCATTTATTACACAGAACTGCTTGTTTCGACCTATTTTACGTCATACTAACCTTTTAAAGCCTAGCGGTAACTTTACGTACCACCAGGTTTAACATTAAAAAATTCTACGTGTTGCCCACATTGCGTTTGTGTTTTGTGTGGATCTCAGAACAAACAGCAACTTTTGCCTTATAAAACATTAAGAGATTGGTTTTTATAACCGAAGTGGAGAGTGTTTACAGCGCGGTAGGCACTGAGTCCATATATAAAACGGATATGCTTCGTCTTTTAAGGGCTAATTTTCACAGTTTTGTTTAAAACATGTTGAGGAAGGGATATAACTCTATTATATATATATACATATATAATTATTCCCACAGTATGTTTTAAACACAAATTGTGAACCTGAGCATGACCTGAAATAGGTCGAAACATGTAGCTCTGTATAATAAATGGAATTTAGTTGTGTTCGGATGGATTTTGACTTGATTTCTGATACAAACAACACAACGCAATTACATACTCTAAAAAAAAATTTTGGAACTTAGCAACGCGGCTACACTTTTCGGCTACTGTTAGTAACTACTGTCAGGCCGATCACAGTAATATAAAAGAAAGAAGAAATGGGTCCACCGTTGCAATATTGGTTGGAGGATTCGGACGTTGCAAATGTTTTATAAAAAGTGTAAATGGACGTGATATGTTGATAGGAAATAATTAAATAGTGTGGTTTAAGATGTATAATTGTAAAACTTTATAGGAACCGTATTGAATTTTCCCTCTGCTTACTTCTGTGAATGCGATCTCAAATACAGAAATGTCAGTTATAGAGGGTCTTCTCTAAACAGAATTTCTTCAAAGCAAAACACGACACGTGTAATAGTTGGCATTTTATCAGTTCTTGACACCAGATAGCCGGTTGAGAATGCGTTATATTGACTAGGCTACGGGCTGGCAAACCGAGGAACTGCGGTTTGATTCCCGGAAGGGCGAGCTATTTTAGGCGCCCTCGCAAGATTGCGATAAGCGACTATTAGATTTGTCATGCCTGCCTGCCTGCGTGCCTGCCTGCCTGCCTGCCTGCCTCCTTTCCTGCCTGCCTGCCTGCCTTCCTGCCTGTCTTTCTGTGTGTCTGTCTGTCCTCATGGCACATCTCGGCTACCACTGAAAGGAATTCAATGACATTTGTTACTAGAGTATATTTCGAAAATCTGTCGAGAAAATTCGACACTTAACCTTTTAAAGCCTAGCGGTAACTTTACGTACCCCCAGGTTTAACATTAAAAAATTCTACGTGGTACCCACGTTGTGTTTATGTGTTTTGTACGGATCTCAGAACAAACAGCAACTTTTGCCTTATAAAACATTAAGAGACTGGTTTTTATAACCGAAGTGGAGAGTGTTTACAGCGCGGTACGCTCTGAGTCCTTATACAAAACAGATACGCTTCGTCTTTAAAGGGTTAAACACACCCAGCATCCTCCTCAACGATTATTGCAGGCTCTTACTATGGCGGTAAATATGCCGGAGCCTGAAGCTAACTATTCCATTCTTCATGTACTGAGGTTAAGAATGACTGTAGTTAAATTACAACCCACAACCCCCTCCAATTTTGTGCCTTGTTAGAGTTAACAGGGACTGTTTGACCTTTTAACCTTTATTAGACGCGTTGAAGAATTGAAAGCGAAAATCACAGCTGTCGTGGGAAGCTTCTGTAAAGAAACACCTGCGGTTGTTATTGCGTTCTGTCGTCGACATCAAATGCTGATGGATGTGGAGGGAGAAAATACGCTGTGTGTGTTAATGCCTGTGGCTGTTATTGGGGTGAGACCAGAGCCAGTGCAGTCACTGCAGTGCATTTCTACATCTATGCATTCAAAGAAAAACATGAACTGTATCACCATACATTTATCGATTAATTTATTTTTGAAAAATCGATACTATATCTTTATCTATGACATCCCGTATTAATATTGGAACAGCAAAGAGGAATTTAACTCTTTAAAGACGAAGCATATCTGTTTTATATATAAAGAAACAGTTCGTACCGCGCAGTAAAGACTCTCGTTCTCGGTTATAAAAGTCAGTCTGTTAATGCTGTATAGGAAAGTAATTGCTGTTTGTTCTGAGATCCGTACAAAACACATAAACGCAATGTGGNTGTTTGTTCTGAGATCCGTACAAAACACATAAACGCAATGTGGGCACCACGTAGAATTTTTTGGATGTTGAAGCTGGTGGTACGTAAAGTTATCCCTAGGCTTTAAAAAGTTAACACTGCCCATACCGTGTCCGTGCTTGTATAACAAAACATATTAGCACCAACTCGTACACAATGTTCAAACATATGTGCCCTCACTTTACATAAACCCCGATATGTTTCGGTACACTAGTGCGCCACTTGCAGCGGGGAGCACATTTGGCACTGAAAACACTTAAATGTGTTTTACCTGTAAACTAATGCGCCGAAACATGTGGGGATTTGTGTAAAGTGAATGTGTATTTTGTTTTAGCACTGTGCAGGAGTTGGTGCTAATGTAGTTGTTGTAATAAACGCAGAGGAAATACCGAACGAGAGTCACAATTATATCTGTTTATTGCTCGCTACAGGTTTCGGCTTTTGTGAAAAGCCATCAACAGGCTATTTAAAAAAATACATTAAAAATATAATTTAAATAAAGCCAATTAGAATGATACCCTTTAGATACTTCATAACTCAACTTTACAAAACCTGGAGTTGTATAAACCGAAACTAGATTAACTGCGTAATACACAGTCTTGAAATTTTGCCCAGTTTCGATTTATACAACTCCAGTATTTTTGAAGTTTAAGTGTCAGATGTCTGAAAAAGTACCATCTAACAGGTTATACTCAAATAAAATAATCTATACGTATTTATTAAAGGCCTGATTCAGTCTTTGACAAAAGCCGAAACATGTAGCAGGTAATAAATTGAAATAAATATAAATGTGATTGAGGTCTGTATTTCCTTTCTGCTTTTAATTGAGGTGGTTTGAAGGCAGGGTGCTTAGATTAAGGCTGATACTGTTATGTAAGTGGGACGACATAACGGTAGGCTGCAGTATATTGTATAAAAAGGAGCTTAAAAATTTGTACTTTTCGAAGTATATCGTGTTACTAAAATCAAGGAAGTTGAACTTATGAACCTGTAGCACACATGCGATACTAAGAAATGCATGTAGAATTTTTCTCACCATACATGAAAACCGTGATACGTGGGTCCATTTAACCACGTCATGGCGCGTCCTTGGGCTGCGGATGGAGGAATGGACACCCAAATATATAGGATAGCTGCAGATGTATTAACCCTTTAAAGACGAAGTGTGTCTCTTTTATATAAGGACACAGTGCGTACCGCGCTGTAAACACTCTCCACTTCGGTTATAAAAACCAATCTCTTAATATTGTGTAAGACAAATTTGCTGTTTGTTCTGAGATCCGTACAAAACACATAAACGCAATGTGAGCACCACGTAGAATTTTTTAATGTTAAACCTGGTGGTACGTAAAGTTACCGCTAGGCTTTAAAAGGTTAAATAAGCAGTCGCGAACAGCCGACAAGGGATGCTCCTCCAAGTTGGGGATTGGGCGGGGAGCCAACAACTCGTCACTTTAAAAACTTACGGTGTTACGAAACATTTTAAAAAGCCTGGGATTTCGACTAATTCTTTGGTATAACGTAAACCTGTAGGAGACAAGAGAGTTGCGTACAGAATTTTGGTGTGGAGACCTGATGGAAAGAAATCACTTGGAATACCTCTGCCTGGATAGAAGGATAATATTAAAATGGGCCTTAAAGAAGGGGATAGGGAGGCATGGACTGGATCGAGCTGGCTTAGGATGGGGACAGGTGGCGGGCGTTTTTAAATGCGGTAACGAAACTCCGGTGCCATAAAATGCGGGTATTTCTTGATTACATTTAGAGCTGTTAGCTTCTCAGGTGGACTCTGAAACATGGAGTTATAGTTATTTAAACATGAAAATTTGAGATTTGCGATAAACTGACAAAATTCTACCTGCACCCATCATGGTGACGTATAGAAGGAGTGGAAATACAAATCCGTAGACATTTTTACTCTCAGCCTAAGATGAAGCTGATCCTCGCACCGCGGCCGCTTTAGCCCGCCGAAATATTCCTCTGTAATTATGCACTGAAATGCTGCGTAGGCCACAGAATTTGCCTGGACGCTTTGCCTGCTGGATGTGCAACAAGGATCTTCCAGCCCTCAGCCTAGTCGCTGTACAGAATGAGCGACGCCACTCTAACTTAGATATGAAATTAATTCATTCCTTAGTCTGTCTTCCAACAGGTCCATAACCTCTTCCAACAGGTCCGTACCCTCTTCCAACAGGTCCATAACCTCTTCCAACAGGTCCATAACCTCTTCCAACAGCACCATAATCTCTTCCAACAGGTCCATAATCTCTTCCAACAGGTCCGTAACCTCTTCCAACAGGTCCATAACCTCTTCTAACAGGTCCATAACCTCTTCCAACAGCACCATAATCTCTTCCAACAGGTCCATAACCTCTTCCAACAGGCCCGTAACCTCTTCCAACAGGTCCATAACCTCTTCCAACAGGTCCATAATCTCTTCCCATTACCTTTATCCTTACTTCTATCATCCCTTCAATAACATGTTTTAGAAGGCGATTCGTACGCAAGATATGACAAATCCACTTAGGCTTTCCATTTTTATTGTATTTAGGATATTCCTACTTTTTCCATGGCGCAACAACCCCCAGTGGGCCAGGGCCTCCTCATTTTCGAGGCTTCATGATCACACTCAGAAACACCACGCTCGGTAGGAGTCCTCTGGACGAGTGATCAGCCCGACGCAGAGACCTCTACCTGACGACACACAACACTAGCAAGAGACAGACATCCATGCCTTCGGCGGGATTCGAACCCGAAATCGCAGCAAGCGAAGTTGCCGCAGACTCACACCTTAGACTGCAGGGCCACCGGGATCGGTAGGATATTCCCGCTACAATGTAATTATAAAGAATCAGGATGTGAAGATATAAACTGCCTTCTTCTGTCTCGTAACAGGATTCAGTAGTGACGATCTAAAATTGTTTATTATTATTATCATCATCATCATCATCATCATCATCCTTTTGACTGAAAATGGGTTTTACACGGTGGCAGTGGTGCTACAATAAGACACAACACACAAAATAACACACCACACTCAAACAAAACACAACACACAAAATTACAAAAACAATAAAGGACATATACTACACACAATAAATACAATTACAATACAAATACAATTACAAATACAATACGCATACAAATACAATTACAAATACAAATACAATTACAATACAAATAGAATTACAATACAAATACAATTACAAACACAAGAAAATACAATTACAATACAAATACAATTACAAACAAAATACACATAAAAACACAACACAAATACAATTACAATTAACCTAAATTTGATGAATTAATATTAATAAAAAATTAAGCGTACTGTACAGTCATACAGTCACAGTACTGAACTGCGGTAATAAACCGTACAGTTCCGTAAGAGATGGCAGTTCCTTGCCATGGCTCCTAGATTGCCTAGAAGAGGTCTGCTCATGCAAATAGCATACTTTTCTCTCCGATCTTTCCCAATTACAAACAAATTTAATTTCTCGTGGCTTTTGCTGTCACCGTCAGGCCACGATGCACATTTGTCTCCACACTTTCTCACTCAGAAATTCAAAACTCCGCTGTGACGGGAGAAATTAAACTTCGTTCCGTTTGACGTAATTGATTTAGTTGAGTCAGCGAGCCACTTTATTGAAACGGTTGAAATATGATCAGTGGTACCAACTTAGGAATATCTATCAAATCTTCGTTTCCGGGAATGGAGGATACCTGAAGGAAATACAACTTGAACTTCTGCTGAAAATATTATATGTTTGCCCAAATAAACTTAGTACACGTGTGGCAATAAATACGCAAGTGAATTTAAGATACTTTTAGGCACATTATTTGCGCCTTTCTCTACCTTACTGTTATCAGTTTTCCTTGCTGATACTTCAGTAGGCGTAGTGATTGCTTTGCGGACAGAACGATCCTGGAATCTCAGATTCCCAGCAGGGAGTGGGCCGCGATAGCTCAGTCGGTATAGCTACTAGCTACGGGATGAACGGTCTGTGGATCGAATCCCGGTGGGGCGAAATTTTCTGGACCCGCCCAGACCAGCCCTGGGGCCCACCCAGCCTTCTATACAGTGGGTACCGGGTCATTTCCGGAGGTAAAACAAACGGGGCGTGGCGTTGGCCGCCCACCCCCATCTAGCACCAAAGTTAAAGGAAGAGTAGAGCTGTAGTTTTGTACCCCTTTGGGGCTTCATGGCCTGTCCTCTGTTGAAATTCTACATTTGGTTTCCTAATTTTCGAGAGACAGCGTGTGTTTCACACAATCTCCCATCTGATGAGTACCCAGGGTTAAGGATGAATAACTCCATTGAGCAGAGGCCTTCTTGAGAAGCTAACAGTTTCTCAGCTAGTCAAGAAATTCCCCGCATTTTATGGAACCCGGAGGTTCATTACCGCATTCACAAGAGCCCGCCACCTGTCCCTATTCTAAGCCAGCTCAATCCAGTCCATGTCAAATCATACGTTTTGAAGAGCCATTTTAATATTATCCTCCCATCTACGCCTTGGTCTCCCAAGTGGTCGCTTTCCCTCAGATCTCCCAACCAAAATCCTGTATGTACCTCTCTTTTCCCCCATACGTGCTACATGCCCTGTCCAAGACGTAAGAATATACGAACCTAAATTTACATTTCCCCATACGCCTCTATGATAGAGTTTTTTATATCTTTATTAATTTCAGAGGCAACTTTGCTTTTAAGGATGGCTTTCCGTTTAACTTTTTCTGGGAGGGTCTGCTGGTGAAACCGGGTAATTTCTCGTATATTACAGGTATCACGTTTCACTGTCTGAAATTGTATGTTACTGCATGTCGTTGGAATCTGGTTTAGGCCGTTACAAACTGACTGTAAATTAGGAGCAAAATTTGTGCATTGGGCAAGTGATGTTATTCTTTTCTGTCTCTACACCTAAACCATACAGAACCGCGAAAGAAAACCAGCATTTGGTCAGTAAGTGGCATGGAAACCTCACAATATGTTTAAAGGCTTCTGAATTTCTTTATTTATTCCAATAACGGAAAATATTTAAATAAATATTAAAAAGATAAATTTGTTCCTACACACACCATGAAGTCGTATAGGGAGATTGAAGATAAGGCTCCACTTCTTCTTAGATAGAGGTGAATGGTTCCCCGTAAGCACTCTTCGCTTTACCACCAGGGAATCAGGCCGTGGTATCCATTGAAAAGGAGAATGGGTGGGTACCAGAGACTCTTTGGAAATTTTGGAGAAGAAATGTATTCCTTACCACCGTTCGGATTCGAGACCCGAATCATCCATGGCCTAGCATAGGCTATGGTGGGTCCTGAAGTCAAAACGAAATATCGTAACGAAGCAAATGGAAATTGAAATGTACTGACAGCACTTTAACCCTTTAAAGACGAAGTGTATCTGTTTTATATAAGGACTCAGAGCGTACCGCGCTGTAAGCATTCTCCACTTCGGTTATAAAAACCAATCTCTTAATGTTTTATAAGGCAAAAGTTGCTGTTTGTCCTGGGATCCGTACAAAACACATAAACGCAATGTGGGCACCACGTAGAATTTTTTAATGTTAAACCTGGCGGTACGTAAAGTTACCGCTAGGCTTTAAAAGGTTAACACAGACACTCAGTGTCAGGCACATACCTCGGCTTCACTCATTCGTAGTTTATCTAATGACGTTATTAGACGCACCGCTTCAGATGACAGGCTGGTCCGTAAACAAGTAATCGGAAACGAAACAAACGTAGGACAGTTTGGGCTATTATTCCGGCATTTGCGTTGAAGAACCCATTATAGCGATTTCAGGCTTCCGCCGCGATGCTGATGAGATCTGCGCTCTTTTGGGGTGTTACGCAGTGTCGAGTGGTAATCTTTACCGACGTTTCGGGATAACGTTTCGGTCCTATCTTCAAGGACCAAGTCCACGAAGAAAGGAAGAAAACCTTTCTTCTTGGACGTTTTAACCCCTGAAGATGGGACTGATACGTTGTCCCGAAACGTCGGTAAAAGATTACCACTCGACGTTGCGTAATACCCCGTAAGAGCGCAGATTCAAAATCACTTTAGATTCAAAAAGGGAAAATGCGGAAAATCCTGTCTGCGAGTAGGTGCTTGTTAATTTTGGAAAGTTTAAATATGTATTGTGTGGTGATGGGTTTATGGACTTTATCCATCGTCCGAGGAGTAAAATATTAAGATATTAAACTTTGTGATTTTAATTTTTTAATATTTTTAATATTTTACTCCTCGGACGATGGATAAAGTTCATAAACCCATCACCACACAATATATATTTAAACACATAATATTATACACCATCGTCAAAACCTTTTTATAATTTATGTAAATAAGTAATTGTTAAATTAAAAAAAGTAGGAAATAAGTGTCTCTAGATAGTATGCTTCATTTCCCACCCTCCCCAGTCAAGTTAAGGGAATGTTGTATTCTAGACGGAAGATTCAGCTGGAACAAATGCTCCAGTTGACACTCGGGCTGCCAACAAATTTAGGAGTAAATCCGAACCCATTTCTGGCGCATTGTGTTTGGTTTAGAGATTTGGGAAGAGGAGTTTACGGTCTCGTTTTGTCTGTAGCTAAGCTTCGGCCCCGACAACTTCTGCTGACGCTGTAACACAGTGGCTATTACACGTACCACTTCCTTCAACGTTTAAGAAAATTACTTCTTGCCAATATGTACGTGCCGTAGATTTCTCAGGGTCTATCCCAGTGGCCGCGCGGTCTAAGGCGTGGGTCTGCGGCCGAGGGCTTTCTGGGATCGTGGGTTCGAATCCCACCGGGGGCATGGATGTTTGTCTTGTACAGTGTTTGTGTTGTCACGTAGAGGTCTCTGCGACGAACCGATCCCTCATCAAGAGGAGTCCTACCAACTGTCTTGTGTGCTTCAGTGTGATCAAATGAAATTACAAAAACCTTTCGACACCTACTGTGAACAAGTAGGTAAAAGAGGGAGGGACTAAGAAAGAAAATTTCTCAGAAATGATAGCGATATTACCCCTAAAGAGTTTCATTCGGTTTGTCTGTATAATGCAGGCTCAGTACGTTGTCTGTGAGTTTTTTTGTGTGTGTGGCGAAGGACCCCACAACAGATGCTACGGGCATACCACAGCGTTGAGACAACCCTGTGATGAAGATGAAAATAAAGAGGGCCACGGTTTCTATTTTTTCCAGTAATGGAGTAGGCTGGACTGGAATTAACAGGGGGAAACCGAAGTAATAGGGGAAAACCCTATCCCAGTGTCACTTCGTCCACCACAAATCGTACATATACCGACTTGGGATCGAACCCGGACCTACGCGGTGAGAGGCCGGCGACTAACAGCTTTAGCCATGGCACGATCTTGTCTGTTACTCGAATTAAAATTTGGCCACCAATTACTGGTAACTTCGTAAGGAAGACATTTCGCCAGCCTGTAACATAAGCTTTACAGTAACACCAACAGTGATTTCTAACAGCACACGTGCTGTAATATCGCGGTTTAACAAAGAAAATTGAAACAATTTCCTGGAGCGTAATTTATTATAACCGTGGAGAGAATTTCCATGGATCAACCCCTTCACCTTTTCCCTGCAGTAATTATGCTCCCCCTGCAGCTCCATTTCGTATATTCATATCGGGTCATCTAGCCATTCTATACGGAAGGATAATGTTAGTCCTTAAACTTCGCTACTGACAAGCGCTTTGTGCTAGTTGGTATAGAAAATAGAAAGATGGGGGAATGCAGAAGTAGGCAGACGTAATAATATTAACCCTTTAAAGACGAAGGGAAGGACTCAGTGCGTACCGCGCGGTAAACACTCTCCACTTCGGTTATAAAAACCAATCTCTTAATGTTTTATAAGGCAAAAGTTGCTGTTTGTTCTGAGATCCGTACAAAACACATAAACGCAATGTGGGCACCACGTAGAATTTTTTAATGTTAAACCTGGTGGCATGTAAAGTTACCGCTAGGCTTTAAAAGGATAATAATGTTAGTGCTTAAGCTTCACTAGTGAGGAGCGCTTTGTGCTAGTTGATATAGACAATAGAGAGATGGAGGGAATACAAAAGAAAGCCGACATAATAATATTAATAATATTAATGTTTAAACTTACCTACTGACAAGCGCTTTGTGCTAGTTGATATAGACAATAGAGAGATGGGGGCAGTGCAACAATAGGCAGACATGGTAAGTCTCTGTCTCATCCACATTTTCTTTTGGACTTATTTTGCGGCCTTCACAAAAATTGACTGTGACAGACTGAAAAGCAAAAGAGGCTGTTACATTAGTCGTAGTAAGGAAAAAAATAAGACTGGAAAGATGTAATCCGTCCTGCGTATATTTTAACCATTAGCATTCTCTTTCGTGAAACACCTTTGTAAAATCATGAAATACGATAATGCGACGGTGGGCCTGTGCCGATTTGTCCATTAAGGGATCAAAGATAAACTACATGTTTTTGTACAGAAAAACTACAACAGAACAACATACAAACATCTAACTTTAAGGTATATTTAAAAGGAAAGCTGTGACTCGTATTACAAGTTGAATATCCCTTATCTGAAATTCCGAAATCCGAAAACCTCCAAAATCGAAAGTTTTTGCGCGCCGACATGAATACAATGCTGTACAGATGTAGATACTTGTAACTGAATTCAATGCCCAGTTTGAGGTTGTAATTAAATTGAATGCCCAGTTTGAGGTTGTAATTAAATTCAATACCCAGTTTGAAGTTGTAATTAAATTGAATGCCCAGTTTGAGGTTGTAATTAAATTCAATGCCCAGTTTGAGGTTGTAATTAAATTCAATGCCCAGTTTGAGGTTGTAATTAAATTCAATGCCAAGCTTGAGGTTGTAATTAAATTCAATGCCAAGTTTGAGGTTGTAATTAAATTCAATGCCCAGTTTGTTTTTATACCCTAAATAAAACCCATATATCCATAAGCTCTCTATGAAACATAAACGGATTTCGCATTTAGGTTTGGTTCCCATCCCCAAGTTATCTCATTATAATATGCAAGTATTCCAAAATTGAAAAAATCCGAAATCCGAGACACTTCCGGTCCCAGGCATTTCGGATAAGGACGCTCAACATGTAATTATGTAGGCTGTCTCCAAAACACAGTTAAAACAAACTCCTACTTTTTAACTGGTTGATTTTTTACATCTTTTTATTGTGTACGCGGATTGCTAATTCGGTTTTGTGAAGTGTTACTTTAATGTGATACCCTGACGGTGACCCCATAAGGGGTCGAAACATGTGGCAGTGTTCCGCATGATGATATTGTAACGTAAGATATCTGGCAACAATACAGCGCGTTTCGTTCGACTGCGTGTTGTGAGTTGAAGCAAGCACAATTGATTTCTTCAGTTAGCCCCGTCATTATGCTATGCAGGTTAGTCCTATTAACCGTTTAAAGATTAAACATGTTTGTTTTATATAAGGACTCAGTGCGTACCGCGCTGTAAACACTCTCCACTTCGGTTATAAAAACCAATCTCTTAATGTTTTATAAGGCAAAAGTTGCTGTTTGTTCTGAGATCCGTACAAAACACATAAACGCAATGTGGGTACCACGTAGAATTTTTTAATGCTAAACCTGGTCGTATGTAAAGTTACCGCTAGGCTTTAAAAGGTTAATATATGTAATGTATTATTTATTGTGTAAAAAATTTAACTGTTAATCTAAAAGGAAATTGTATATAAAATTAACCTAATCCCGTGATGCAAAATTCCTGGGAGCCAGGTCGCCCGGGCAGCTAAATTTTTTAGGCGACAGATATTTATTGCTCCATCTCAGTATGGAACTTGCTAAAGTTTACTTTATGGTGCCTGGAAATTTCAGGTGGCTTCAAATTTTTGAAAAAATTTGTGGACCTTCCTAAACAGCTAAATTTTTATCGGATTCTTGTACTGCATATTTGATAACTGTTACGAATGGGAACAGAAGGCGGCAGAAATAAAGTGCATTGGTAGTTAACAGTATTTCGTCCAGTATTTGTATCTTGAAATTTGACGAAAAATATATGTATATAGCAGGACACTAGATTCCACGAAAGGTTCTTCAGAATCCTTCAAGGTAACATCCTTAATGTTTTGGCTGGTGGTGTTCAAAAGTTCCCTCAGGTATAAGTCAGGTTTATTTTGAGATAACACATCCCAAAGCTTCTGCAATAGTGCAGGATTTATAACTTTTATGTAAACTATTTGTGGAGCTAAATCTGTGAAATTTTTAAGTTTGAACTTCTAGAGATATTCCACTAGCAAGCATGCATTTGCCTCTAATGAGCTTAAAATTATCTCTCTGTTATGTGCTAAAAATATAAATTTAAACCCAGTATATTTCTTTCAGTTACAACGTAATAAATTAACATTTTATATACACTGTTAATTCCAGTACTTAACTGGACTAAAGGCTTTGTTGTTCTGAAACCCACATCTAACTCTTGTTTCACGCCAGAGAAATAAACGCGTTGTATTCGGACAGATACCCAAATTTTCTGTTCGAAAGTTAATAAAACGCATTTTATCTTATGAAATATTAACGACAATTATTATTATTATTATTATTATTATTATTTCAGGAGACGTAGATATGATCAGGAATGACGCAGAAAAAATTCTAAAATATAAAAACCTCACAATAGAAATATTGCGCATTTGGAATATAGAAACAAAAATGATACCAGCAATAATAGGGGCAAATGGAACCGTCTCAAAACCAATCTGAAAATACCTGTGCAACATACCAGGAGAGCGCGAAATCAATGAACTACAGAAAACAGCCGAATTGGGCGCTGCATACATACTTCAGAAAGTACTGATGTAAAATTGCAAAGCATTCAACACGAGAAGTAACATTTAATCTACTGTCCCATGGATTGTAAGTACAGAATAGCTGCGACACTGTATACCCTAGAAACATGGTGACTTTCAGGTATATAAGTGTGAATACCGTGCATAAAAGTGATAACAAATAATAATAATAATAATAATAATAATAATAACTTCAAACTGTTCTGGAATCGCAGCATTATTACGGACAAAACAATAGCTTCCAACCGACCTGACATAACTTTCACTAACAAGAAAACAAAAAACACCTTCCTAATAGATATAGCTATTCCAAATACACACAATCTCGCCAAAACAATAACAGAAAAACAAAAGAAATATCAAGAACTGGCGAACGAAATACGTGATATGTGGAAGCAAGACGCAGTACAAGTGGTCCCGATAGTAATATCAGCTACGGGAATAATTCCAAAGTCACTGTCACAAAGTTTAAAAAGACTTAACCTGCACCCAAACACATATATACAGATCGAAAAGTGGTAATTCTTGGCACATGTTCAATTGTAAGAAATTCCCTAAATTACACATAAGACCACCGAGCCTAATCCTGTTGATGATACATCCCAGGATAGGTGAATATTTCCCAGCTGAAGCTGAGAAGCGAGAAATTCAAATAATAATACAGCACTAAATTTTATAATTACAATGACTTGTCCATTAGACGGCATCGAATAATGCACTGCACATGTGAAATTGCAGCCCTTGAGCCCTGGAGTAGATTTCTGGGGGTTTTCAATTGCCACCAAATCTCTCACAGAGAAACTATGCATGTTTCTGGGCTTTAGCACAAGCAGCGCGGGCGGTCGGGCGGGCGGGCGGGAGAGCGGGCGAACAGGAGAGGAAAATAAAGCTGAAAATCGCTTTCGCTAGGGCTGATTGAATTTGAAAGGAATTGAAATGCGCTGCTTCATGGCCATAAAAAGAGAAGGAAATAAAGGCCCTTTTCTAGCAGACGTACACTCACACATTCACTCAGAATCACCAACGAATTACGCAAGGCAAAGCCGACACGACAGCGCGGTGATAATCTTCAGAAGGCGGTGGGCACACTGGGTAGTGAAGGGTAGCGTGGCAGCTGTTGACGTCATTGTGCAAGGAGTGTACCCATAATGCACCACTTCATACTGATTATAGGATCACTAATGAAACAATATATAGGTACACCGCTATGTAGGGTCTTTCTTAACTAACTAGGTGAGATCTGTGCTCTTCTGCGGTAATATACAGCGTCGAATGACAATCCTTTACCGACGTTTCGGGACATCGTATCAGTGTCATCTTCAAGGGACAAGAAGTTCCTGCACTTAATGATAGACATACACGTTTTCCCGAAACGTCGATAAAGGATTACTATTCGGCGCTGCGCAATACTCCAGAACAGCGCAGATCTCACTAACTAAATAACTGACTAACTGACTCACTGACTGACTGACTGACTAACCAACTTACTGACTGACTAACCAACTGACTGACTGACTGACTGACTAACCAACTAACTGACTGACTGACTGACTGACTGACTGACTGACTGACTAACTAACGGTACCGTTATGCGACCAAATCAAAAGGAAATTTCCACATTAGATACCAGATACCAACACCTGTTATGTTTATGCTCTTTGTATGTTACTTCAGCAACTTCGCAAATCCATCATTTGTAGTGCATGTTCCTGCTTATGGGCCGTGACAGTGCAGTCGGTGTGGCGATTCGCTACAGGCTCGACGGTCTGGGATCGATTCCTGTGGAGGCGAAATCTTCCGCCTCCGTCTAGACAGGCCCTGGGACTCAATCAGTCTACTGTACACGTGCAGTGGGTACCTGGACATGCGCGGGGGTAAAGCGGCCGGGGTGTGACTTACACCCACTCGCGTCTATTGCCGAGGTTAAAGAAAGAGTAGAGCTATAGAGAGCTGAGGAATATATTTGGGCCTAAGAGGGACGAGGTAACAGGGGAGTGGAGAAGACTACATAACGAGGAACTTTATTATCTGTAATCCTCACCAAATATTATTCGGGTAATAAAATCAAGAAGAATTAGATAGGCGGGGCATGTTGCACGCATGAAGAGATAGCAGAGATGCATTCAGGGTTTTGGTAGGAAGACCTGACGGAAAGAGAGCAGTTGGAAGACGTAGGCTTAGATGGGAAGATAATATTGAAATGGATCTTCAAGAAGTGTGATGGGGGACGGACTGAATTGAGCTGGCTGAGGGTAGGGACAGGCGGCGGGCTCTTGTGAATGCGGTAATGAACCTCCGGGTTTCATAAAACGCCGGTAATTTCTTGACTGGCTGAGAAACTGTTAGCTTCTGAAGAAGGCCTCTGCTCCATGGAGTTAGTTAGTTAGTTAGTTAGTTATTTGAATACCGGGGAAAAAATGACGGTAATCCCTGTGTTAGGGATCCTGGTATCAAGGTATTGCAAGCCCGATTGCGGGCCGTAGGCTAAATTATCCTTCCGCTAGCTTACAGCGCCGTGTCTGGGTCTCACAAAAGAGAAGCACAATGCCAGAGATGGCACAGCCATAAACCCATTCATAAGTTACTGCTGGAGGATGCAGACGTCTTCTTATCGGAAAATCAGTTACGTATTCATGCAGCAGCCTGTGGTGTAATTTCTTGCTCTTTGTACCAATTAGTTGTTCTGAAGTGTTTGTAATCATTTTCCCTGCAATGGACTGTTGTCGCCAGCCAGTCCGCGTAAACACCTCCACCGGCTTCCCTCCGCAGGGATGTACACACAGAGTAGGGGCAATGCTGCTTAAGGAAGGTGTAAGTCAAGGTGCGTATCAAAACACACAAAACTAAAAACAGATTTTAACTCGGTTATAACGTCATGAAAGGGACTGAATATTTTGTGTCGTTATAAACGAGTGTTGTTATAACCGAGGAATATAATGTTGTAGCTAAGGGTGAGGAATTAATTGGTACCACAGAATATCTGACGCTATAGACGAGTTGTCGCATAAACCGATGTCGTTATAACCGGGTTCAACTGTATATGCTACAATGATTAAGCCTATAGTGCTGTACGGTTGTGAAAGGTGGACAATGACAGAGAAAATGAAATTATTCGTTAAAACATGGGATTGGAAAATACTATGTAAGATATATGCCCCAAAGAAAGATCAAAATGGCTGCAGAATTCGAACTAATGATGATTTGCAGGTTATGTGTAGAAAAACAAAGATAGTAACAACAGTAAATATAAGACGACTGGAATGGGCTGGTCATCTGGTAAGAACGTCTGACGGAAGGACCGTAAAGAAAGTATTGCTGGGGACACCAGGCGGAAGAAGAAAAGTTGGAAGACCAAAATTAAGGTGATTAAACTGTGTTGAGAATGATCTGAAAGTCATGGGTGTCAAGAGGTGGAGGAAGAAAGCAGAAGACAGATCCGTAAGGGCTGTCATTCTGAAGGAGGCACTGGTTAAACTGTAAGGACCGTACGGGCTGTCATTCTGAAGGAGGCACTGGTTAAACTGTAAGGACCGTACGCCAATGCTGTAGAAAACGAAGAAACGTGTTTCGGCCTATTTTTCAGCATTCGATTACAGTTTAAATTTCATTCTCACCAAATTAACCCTTTAAAGACGAAGCGTAGCTGTTTTATATAATCACTCAGTGCGTACCGCGCTGTAAACACTCTCCACTTCGGTTATAAAAACCAGTCTGTTAATGTTTTATAAGGCAAAAGTTGCTGTTTGTTCTGAGATCCGTACAAAACACATAAACGTAATGTGGGCACCACGTATAATTTTTTAATGTTAAACCTGGTCGTATGTAAAGTTACCGCTAGGCTTTAAAAGTTAAAGAGGCCTAATTGAAGCTTTAATTTTTTTCATATTTTTAAAATAAAGTCAGACTATTCTGGTTTAATTCAAATAAATTTACACCTTAATATATTCCACAATTGCCGTGTATCAATGAATCATTAGAATACAAATAAGTACATTTTCAAGTGTTCTTATTCAGACTTTTTAATAAATGTACACGTATTATTAACCTGCATTAATTACCGATATTTTTATCTTTCCTTAAATTAAAACTGGCAGTGTCTTCATTTATTACAACGATTTTTGTCTTGGAAACTTAAAAACAGACGTGGGATAGAAGTTTGAGTCCAATAACCTTTCGACCCTGAAAGTGGAGGCAATATAATGATTCGAAACATCAGCAACAATTTACCAATCGACGGTAAGGAACATGTCAGAGAGCCTGAACTTCATATTAACCTTTTAAAGCCTAGCGGTAACTTTACATAACACCAGGTTTAACATTACAGAATTCTACGTGGTGCCCACATTGCGTTTATGTGTTTTGTACGGATCTCAGAACAAACAGCGACTTTTGCCTTATAAAACATTAAGAGACTGGTTTTTATAACCGAAGTGGAGAGTGTTTACAGCGCGGTACGCACTGAGTCCTTGTATAAAACAGATACGCTTCGTCTTTAACCTTTTAAAGCCTAGCGGTAACTTTACATACGACCAGGTTTAACATTAAAAAATTCTACGTGGTGCCCACATTGCGTTTATGTGTTTTGTACGGATCTCAGAACAAACAGCAACTTTTGCCTTATAAAACATCAAGAGATTGGTTTTTATAACCGAAGTGGAGAGTGTTTACAGCGCGGTACGCACTGAGTCCTTATATAAAACAGATAAGCTTCGACTTTAAAGGGTTAATATACAATAGTACACTGATCTATATTAATGTATGTAAATTATTATATTTATGTTTAAGCTGGATGTTACTATTGCCCTTAAGTTGCATATGCTTAGCCATTTCTGGACTGTATACTGACGCCTTTGTAGCAAGTCTGGATTTTAGTGACAAAAATGTAATGAAACAAACATGTCTGGCATTGTGCACTTCATACGTCGTTTTGTGTGCTTTCGAACACAAAGCTTTTTCGTCACCCCACTAAGCCGGAACTGAGTTCCAGGTATCTAAAGTAGCTATTCCTAATGGGAACAATGACGCAGAGAGCTTCCACTTGCTTACAGGCGATAAACAAACCGGATCTATTTTAATAAACGTTTTTTGTTACAAAAATATGCAGCAGGGTTTTAATAACAAAAAAGATACAACAAAACAAAATACCTAAAATTCCGATGTTACGACAAACGTAAAATTTATGAGAGCGCACAAATTCCTACATATTTTGAGGCGTTTCACTTGTTTTTTATGTCATGTACGTTTGTGTCTGAATATGGTGCTACAGACCGAAATATGTAGCATTGTACAGAATTGTTGAATATAACAAATTGTTGTCTTTGATTTTAAATACAAATTACCGTTGATTTATTTTAAGTAAAACGAGATGAGTTCCATCAAAATAGTTTAGATAAAATATTTTTGATTGAATGGTAGCAGAAACACCCAGGATGTAGCCTACTCATCTTTACTTTGTGCATGTAATTTCGATTTATCAGTTGTCGTTTCCAAATACTTAGAAATTACCAAATTTTCGTAACATTTTTGGCTATCGTTATTTTGTAATCACATCTTACATTATGTTCAAGGTCATGAACTCATACTTAAGTTCCTCAGAAATTACTGCTGTACCAAGCGGCGCACTACCGAACAATAAACATGTATCTTCTCTAAGTACTGTGTCTTCGCCCGGTCAGTTAATATCAGCAGGTTAAGCCAGAAGATAAGAGACAAAATTTGGCATGTAGTTGACAACAGGACCCGATCCCAGTGGCGGCACAGTGTTGGGCGTGGGTCTGCGGCTGCCTTCTCGCTGGGATTGCGGGTTCGAATTCCGCTGGGGTCATGGACGTCTGTCTCTTGTGAGTGTTGTGTGTTGTCAGGTAGAGGTCTCTGCGTCGGGCTGATCTTTCGTCCAGAGGTGTCCTACCGGATGTAGTTTGTCTGTGATCGTGAAGCCTGGATAATAAGGGGGCCCTGGCCCAGTAGGGACTCCTGTATCGCTGGAAAGAAAAGTTGATAACAGGGATATTCTTCAATAATTACTAATTCCTATCCAACAGACGGTATCAATAATCATAGGCCTCGACATGTATGTAGCATATTATTTCGAATTTAAGACGCACAGCTATTTACATTTTTCCGAAATGAAAATGAAGGTGCATCTTAAATTCGAGGTACTATTTTTCACTCCTCTAAAATATCGAAAACGTCATTCTCTTCGAGGAACAAGTGGTCTCTTTAAAAGTTTAATAACTTACGGCCAGTGACATATATTTACTTGCAACAGTATTTTTCCTGAAAATCTGTTATTAGAAGGCGGGTGCATCTTAAATTCAAGGGCGTCATAAATTAGAAGTAACACGGTATTTTCATGTGTTGTATTCTACTCGTTTATTTTTCAATATGACATTGACACTAGTACAAAATTCAACCACTGCGATAATGAAGGGACACTATATTTATGTATGTTAAACAGCTTTGGCGTTAAAATATCTTTTATTTACAGCTTACTTAAATTATCGATAAACTTTACGTTTTGCTAAATTATCGGTAATTTCTTATACATACTCTGAACTCCTGGATTATAAATAACTGACACATGCTCTAATATTGATGATATTGCATAACGTTAATTTTGAGACTTCCTTGCTTACAGTAATGGTCCATGAATGAGGTAAATATAAGTTATCAAACTGTGACTTAATCACACTTTACACAACACTGCACCTACTTCGATAGCTGTTTTTCCTATTAACAATGCAATCATAATAGAATCAGGTATTGATGCCGGAATGTCGCGGGTTCGATTCCCGATTGTGTCATTGGAATTTTTCATTGTCACAATCCTTCTGGCCGCACTATGGCCCTGGGGTCGACTCAGCCTCTAACAGAAATGAGTACCAGGAATATTTACTGAGGTAAAGGCGGCCGGTGCGTATGGCTGACAACCTTACCATCTTCATGTGCCGATTGTCTAGAAATCTGGGAGCCTCGACCTCCTGGAACCCTGTGGGCCTGTCCGGGCCTGTAATGGGACTGCTTGACCTTTTTCGTTTTTATAGGAAATCCCGAACTATTTTATTACCGTTGATAAGTAATAAGTACTGTTGTGCAAGGTTTTAATACGGTTGTTAATCTTCTCAAATTACTTTCAAAGGCCTGGAGAAAATTTCACTTTAGGGTGATAAAACAATAAGGTCCTATGTCGAACTTTGCAATGCCTTAATAGGTTTATATGGATTATGCTTAAAACCCGCATCTTCCTGACGTGTGCTAATCGTGAATTTTACAGCAGTCACGTGCGTGTATCTTACACTTGCGCGTGTCGACATGTATGCTGGTAGAGGGCCAGAACCAGTGGGGTTAGCTAAACAGACAAGGTAGATACGGCTACGGGCACGGAGCTGAGTTGTACGCAGTCAGCATTCTGTATTCTGCTTACACATATTTGAACAAGAGCAGAATGTTAAATTTTACGTATAGCAGGATAACATCCACAAAGTCCCTCTCATTTTGCATGACAACATTTACCGCGATTCTAACAAAACTTGCGGTCCACCTACCTGAGTCACGTGATAGCAATAACTGCGTCAGCCGGTTACTACTACACTATTACTGTCCTATACTATACTATTAATACTATTTTACTATTTTTATGCTGTTTTAATGCAAAATTTTTAAACTTTATTCTGTCACGTTTATTGGATACAACATGTTTTTTAGACTACCTGGTTTCTGCTTATCATATAATTTATTACATTTTGTGTAGTTGTGATCCCAACACATACATATATATGAGCGATGTAAAATAATATTATGCAACTTAATAATAATTTGAGTGTCTCATCTTCCTGAAGATGGCCTCTTAAGCCGAAATATGTTGCATTGAAAACCTGACAATGTACAAAAGTATTTACGAGTGTCGGTTGTTATCCACCTTTGCATTAAATATTTAATATCCAACACGTCAAAAAGCGTTACATTTTTATGGACATGAGGCTGTTGAAGAAGACTGTTAAGGAATAAATGGGGATAGAAAGGAGAAAGAATTAGAGAAAGAACAGGAAGACGAAGGAAATGTAAAGCCAAATGAAGGAACAGACCATAGGAGAGATTCAATTATAGTTTTTGTGTTGTCTGCTGATGTGTAGCGTGCAGGAAAATGTCGCTGAAACATCTGACGTGTTCTTGATGTCCAGGGTTAAGGCATGCCCCCTCTTGTTTCAATTTCACGTTTCGCATCCCTCACTGCGGAGTAGGACACTTCAGTGACGCTGGGTGTACGTGAAGTGACGCCTAGGGTGGGTCTGTTGAAGGACAGCGAAATGACTCGTGAGAAATGTACACGAAACTCATTATATGTTGCTGAGCATCAGTAAATTGATCGAAGTGAAGATGAACCAGGTTTGCAGGATGGGGATTTTTGTCTGCGTAGTTTGAACGCACTCAGATAATAGCGTAACGCTTCACTTAGTCCTGTGACTCTTACACTGAGACTTACCTCCTACACACCTCTCCAAATAACCACAAGCTGTGGGGCATCTCACAGTAATACCTTCACTTTTTAAAGCCTAGCGGTAACTTTACGTACTAACCGGTTTAACATTAAAAAATTCTACCTGGTGCCCACATTGCGTTTATGTGTTTTGTACGGATCTCAGAACAAACAGCAACTTTGCCTTATAAAACATTAAGAGACTGGTTTTTATAACCGAAGTGGACAGTGTTTACAGCGCGGTACGCACTGAGTCCTTATATAAAACAGATAGGCTTCGTCTTTAAACGGTTAATATTCAAGTAAAAAGGTAGACTCATTCAACGGAGACCTAAGCGATTTGTTCACCTATCTTACGAAGACATATTCAAGGAACTCTTTTACGTAGGGAGCACGCGGTGGTGCAGTTGGTTGAGGCACCGCGCTACAAACCGCAAGGTTGGGGTTCAATTCTCGATGTAGTCATTGAAATTTTTTATTGACTTAATCCTTCCAGCTGCACTATGGCTTTGGACTCGACTCAGCCTCTAACAGAAATAAGTACCAGGGATATTTCCTGAGGCTAAAGTCGGCCGGTGCACATGGCTGGCAACGTTACCACTTTCATATGCCGATTGTTTGGAAATCTGGGAGCCTCAACCTCCTGGAACCCTGTGGGCCTGTCCAGGCCTGTAATGGGACTGCTTTATGTTTTACCTTTTGCTATTTTACATAAGTACAGACTTCTTTGTAACTTATATCGGATGATAACATTACTTTTATATTGCACGCAAACGTACATAATAGTCCCCACATTATATATCTACTTACATTTTGAAATCCACGAATTGACTGGATGAGATACGAAGAATGAAAAACTACATAGCATACCGCACCTCCCCAGCGTTAATCAAAATATGAAACAAAATTAAGGCGAAGTAAGACTTTTTTAATGTCATAAACATTTTTATGTATTCAGTTGTAATTTAGAAAATTTAACTCAACAAGATTTTGTTTACAGACTGTACCCCATGAGGCTTATTATAATATTGAAAGACTTCTCTTTACCTTTCACACCTGAAGTACTGGAAAACAATATTATTATTATTATATATTAATATTGTAATATACAATTTTGACCTTTATGCAGTTTCGGCTTATACAACTCCAATTTTTGTTGAGATCTCAACTATCTGGAAAATTATTGTTCTAGTGGGGCTATTTAAAAGTACCAGAATATAATAATAATAATAATAATAATACTATTATTATATTTTAATACTGTAACGTACAAATCTGACCTTTACGTAGTTTCGCCTTATAAAACTGTAATTTTTGTAAGGTTGAGATCCCAGCTATCCGAAAAAGTATTATTCTAGTAGGATTAATTTTATTTTACATTTATTGATGCTGGCTTTTCACAAAAGCCGAAACATGCAGCAAGGAATAAACTGGTATACATTTATTTGCGACTGACAGTCCTTGCCTCTTTTCTGCAGTATATCTTGACACAGTAGCTCACTCAGTTTAGTGACTAGGCTACGCACTGATGGACTAAGTAATCGGGATTGGATTTCCGACAGGGGCAAAAATTTCTTTTCACCGCCCCTTCCAGAGCAGTTCCTCTCAAGTGGGTACTGGGGTGTGTGCGTTTCTCACAGTTTTCAAGCATCCAAATAATGCGAGTCATCGCTCTTCTCCTTGTAGTTCAAGAAAATTTCACCCAATAACCTGCCATGAAGGTCCGGAGTGGGAGTAGATGTATAGCTCTACTCTTTCTTTAACCTCTGCGCTAGACGGGGGTGAACCCGGTAGCAATTGTACAGGAGGCTGGGTGGGCCGGAAGGCCGGTCTGGACGGATACGAAAAATCGACCCCTCACCGGCATTCGATCCCAGGTCCCTTCAGCCCGTAGCGAGTCGTCTCCTTCTAGTTCCCAGCTAAATATTACCTGGAGCTATATCTTCACTTCCCAATACGTCCTCTCGGCGGGATTGTTAATTAATTGCAGTGACGTATTTGTCTTCCACTTTATGACTTTCTGGGTTGTGACGCCGTGTCACTTTGTAGAAGAATAGGTTCTCTGAATTTTCGGAGGATAAAGCTGTCCTCAATTTGGACGCAGCATACTGCTTTGTAACGTCTGCAAACCTACTTATTTTCAAAAAATTATACGGCACCACACCTAAGAAGACGATTATGTTAAACCTGACATTGCCCTGACTTAAGAGTTCTTTGAACTGTAACTAACTTAAACCCACATATTGGAGTCCGATCTCAGAACATACAGCTCTACCAAGAAATTCCCGCCGTCTATTAAAATTCCCCTTCATTGTAGTCGTACATGGCAACCTTCAGCGCGAGTCTCACAAACCTTACGGCCCTCCTACCTCAGTCACATGATTGCAGCTGCTACGTAGGCATACCAATACTGGCACCTCCACCGCTCTGACTGCAGAAACACACTGATCTACGCGCACACGACTTCGCGCACTCTCCAGACTTGTGACATCAGTCTAGTCTCGCTAACGTTACGTGCGCCTGAAGCTGGAGACTTTGTGGAATTAATTGTGCTATACCTTGCATCCCAGAATCCTTTATTCGACCTTTTCCGCAGCTATATGCATCCACTTCGCTGACGCTGTTTGGTTCTTTAATAGGTCTTTATATTAAAGTTTTCTTCCGTTTATATTTAGGTCTTCCTATCCCCCCCCCTTCAGATTTTTTGCCAAGAATATCACACTAATCTTGCGTCCCTCCATGCATGCTACAGTTTTCTCTATGTCATTACCCTTAATTTTATCAGTCCTACTGATTCATGCTGTCTTCTCAACCGCATTAAGTCAATTATATAATGTCGAAATTATCAGAACCCTAAATTATCCCTTGAAAGTCAAAAAAAGAAAAACTACCGTTGCAGACTTTAAAGTTTGTTCGAGAGACTAATGAATAAGCGAATTTTCAGCCCAGATTTTAACACTTTGCCCCCAGAATATAAAGCAGAGTTACTAACTAATCAGATGCGACAGTTGGTGGAATGTCTTCTCGTTTTTATTAAATGCCATTTGTTCTTCTAATGCCAGCCAACAGATTAAGTTGGTAGAACTGTGTGCTGGGGGCTAATTCACATTCTGTTGTTACTTCCCCTCTCCATTTTCCAGCCATACATGGAATACCAGCCATTCTGGCGTCCTCGTAAAAAGCACAGCTGTAGAAGAATGACAGAAATCCGACGCTAGAATGCAGTTAGCTCCCAGATTAATTTTCCAGAGAAAAAAAATACTGTGGAAACTAGTCAATTAAAAAAAGAATATTGGAATGCTCCTACATAATTGTGAATTCTGTTGAAGTAACACCCTGTTAGGTGGCGTGAGGTCAGAGGTTGTATTGTTAGAGGGTTGAGTAACCATGAGCACTACAGTCGTTGAGAAGCTGATAGTTGCTTTAACCTTTTAAAGCCTAGCGGTAGCTTTACATACGACCAGGTTTAATATTAAAAAATTCTACGTGGTGCCCACATTGCTTTTATGTGTTTTGTACGGATCTCAGAACAAACAGCAGCTTTTGCATTATAAAACATTAAGAGACTGGTTTTTATAACCGAAGTGGAGAGTGTTTACAGCGCGGTACGCCCTGAGTCCTTATATAAAACAGATACGCTTCGTCTTTAAACAAACAGAAATCTTACTTTCTTTTTTCTGTGGCGCGGCAGGCCAACACGTGCCTAGACCGCCTCGGTTGAGGTTTGTAGACCTCACACAGACACACACACTCACAAAACCGGAAAGACTCCTCTGAACGAGTGATCAGTTCGTCGCAGAAGCTGCTACATACACAACACATAACAAAAACAAGAGACTAACATACATGCCATCAGCGGGATTCGAACTCACGATCCCAGCATTCAAACTGCAAACCTACGCCTCAGACAGCTGTCACCGGGATCGGCACGTTTTACTCTTACCTCACGAATGATGTTAATAAGTGTAGATTTGAAGAGAGTACATTAGGGTGTCTTTGGGATTGATTAATACCGCTGTATTCGTCCTGACAAAGTGCAGTCCACAGAGAACGATCGTCAGTCAAGAGTCAAGCAGGGTAATTCACGGACACAATGGCTGCAGCAGCTCTGGAAGCTTGCAGCAGCGAAGTGTGCGGACAGCTTCGGTAATTTATCAGCAGAGAAAACGGGGAACCGCGGTAGCGTGGTCGGTACGGTGATTGCTACGGGCTGGACGGTCCGGGGTTCAAATCCTGTGGTAGTGAGAAATTTTTCTTTTTTCTAAAACGTCCAGCCCAGCCGTGTAGCCTACCCAACATCCTATTTAATTGGTACATGGGGCTGTTTTCGGTGGGGGGGGGGGGGGTTAAAGCAGCCAGGGTCGTGAGCAGTCACGTGCATCTATTGCCCAGCTTAAGAATTAGCGTACCCGTAACGCCACTCTTTTGTATGCGTTCGTGGCGAGTGCTGGGAAAACTTGGCCCTGTTTTTTATAAAGAAGGGCATAAGTTCAAAATAGTTATTTTTAGCTATGATGTGAAGTCGGAAATAAAATTGCGGAATTTATGGTATTAAGCAAACATGTTTTGTTGCGTATATTAATTTTAGCTGGTTTCTGTTACTTCGCATTGTGACCTCCAGGAATAACTGAAAACAAAGTTCCAGGTGAGCAACTTTATCCGTAGCAGCCCCGCGCGACAAGCAAGCATAGAGTTTTGATTTAAACTCCGGAAAACAGCTGCAGAAATAAGACAAATGCTTTGAAACCCTTTATGAACGTGAAGCTTTATCTCATGCACGCGTCTTTGCCTTCAGATTCACAGACGTACGTAACAACAAGTCAAAATCTGGAAGCAATTTCAAAAATCTGCAAATGGCTACAAACCGTCACATGACACGAAAACTAATGGAGGTCAAGTACCAATTATTACCTATTAACCGGGAGATCATTTGCGAGATTTTTATAAAGATTTGGGAAAGATAAACATGTGTGTTGGTTATTTTACAGTGCCTTAAGACTGAACAAAATTCACACAGACTTAACAACGTGTGAAAATTTCATCCAAACCTGTCAGGCCAATCCACGTTTTCTCAAGCGCATAGACACTGGGGGCGAGTTTTGGATGCTTCAATACATCCTGAAACAAAGAATCAAAGCGTGGAGGGAAGAACAGGGGCACAATTTTTCTGCTTGCAAGAGTCTAAGATCAAAATTGTGTTTATCGTTATCTTTAAACAGAGTGTGGTCCGCACATAAATCAAAATTCCATTCTTGAAGACATTAAGAGCACATTGAATTCAGGCAACGCTTGGCACAATCTTTTGTGTTCCAGTTTGCTATCCAAAAATATAAAGATCAAGATAAACAAATCTGTAATTTTGCCTGTCATTTTGTATGGGTCTGAAATTTGGTCTCTCATGTTCAGGGACGAACATAGACTGAGGGTGTTTGAGAATAGGGTGCCGAGGAGGATATTTGGGCCTTAGAAGGACGAGGTGACAGGGGAATGGGAAGACTACATAACGAGGAACTTTATAATCTGTACTCCTCACCAAATATTACGCGGGTGGGCAAATTAAGAATAATGAGATGGGCAGGACGTATAGCACGCATGCCGATAGGAGAGGCGCATACAGGGTTTTGGTGGGGAAATCTGAGGTAAGGAAAACATCTGGAAGACCTATGCATAGTTGGAAGAATAATATTAAAATGGATCTTCAAGAACTGTGATGAAGGCACGGTCTGCATTGGTCTGGTTCAGGATTAGGGCAGGTGGTTTGCGTTTATGAATGCGGTAATGAACCTTCAGGTTCCAGTAAATGCTGGGAATTTCTTGACTAGCTATGTACCTGTTAGCTTAGTGGAGCAGGCTAGTTAGGTCCGCAAATAATTTATGCCTGAATGAACATTTCTGTCAATGCATTCTTCCTACAGGTGCTGGGCGGTTTACTGAGGCAGATTTAGTGTACACGGAGAGTGGAGCACATCGGACATTGTTCTTCGTAGTACTCGTATTACTTGAGTGGCGTCGCACACTAACCCGCACCGCACGGAAAGCTGTCCGGCATTCTATTCCGGATTAACGGATGAGAATATTTTTTTCTTCCCTGCCAGTGCGTACTGATGACTCGTTGGTAAATCTTTTGTACTATTGCTTGACAATCAAGCCCCCATCATATCCAGGGGATTTATAATCCCTAAACATTCCATAAGTCGTCCGAAAAGACTTAAAAATTTTTGTCTCACCTTCTATCAAATCCGGTTATAACAAACTAAATACATGAGGAATAATTCCTTTATTTCTAGATATTATACATGCAGATTCATCATTTCCTTTCCTTCTTGTGTTGAGATGAACTGAACTTCTCTATACGTCAAAAAATAAGAAATTTAGGACAAATGACTTACCCAATCTAAACGTGGCAAGGCTGGTGGAGGAATCTAAAGAATAACGTCAAATGAGAGCCAAGAATTAAATAAATATTAAATAATTTATTATAAAATAAATCAAAAGTGAAAATAATTAAACACTCGCGTGTCTCTGTCCGAACACACACGCACACAGATTAACACAAACACAAGTATTATGACGCCCCATTATACGTAAAGGTAACACACGGCAAGGAATAGTGTATAGGAAACCTCTAAACTCTTTACAAAAGCACAATAAAATTCTTATGTGATGTTGTCGGAAGCTCAATAAATGAACTCAGGAAAACGAATCAAACTAAACACCGCCGAAGGCGTAGGTCTCTGGCCGAATGCTTGCTAGGATCGTGGGTTCGAATCCCACCGGGAGCATGGATGTGTGTCTGTTGTGAGTGTTTGTGTTGTCAGGTAGAGGTCTCTGCGACGGGCCGATCCCTCGTCCAGAGGGGTCCTACCGAATGTGGTGTGTGTTTGAGTGTGATCAAGTAAAAAATAAACAACCTCGACACCTGCTGTGAACAAGTAGGTAGAAGAGGAAGGACTACAACTAAAGACCGCACAATTCCAGCAAGGACGCAGTTCACAGGTCAGTTAAGTTACAGAAAATGGGACAGCTTGACCTTTACGAGATGAGTACAGAAAATGCGATATTCCACTTTTAACCTTTTAAAGCCTAGCGGTAACTTTACATACCGCCAGGTTTAACATTAAAAAATTCTACGTGGTGCCCACATTGCGTTTATGTGTTTTGTACGGATCTCAGAACAAACAGCAACTCTTGCCTTATAAAACATTAAGAGATTGGTTTTTATAACCGAAGTGGAGAGTGTTTACAGCGCGGTACGCACTGAGGCCTTATAAAACAGATGCGCTTCGTCTTTAACCTTTTAAAGCCTAGCGGTAACTTTACGTACCACCAGGTTTAACATTAAAAAATTCTGCTTGGTGCCCACATTGCGTTTATGTGTTTTGTACGGATCTCAGAACAAACAGCAACTTTTGCCTTATAAAATATTAAGAGACTGGTTTTTATAACCGAAGTGCAGAGTGTTTACAGCGCGGTACGCACTGAGTCCTTATATAAAACAGATACGCTTCGTCTTTAAAGGGTTAATACTGAAGTACGAGGAATGCATTCCTTCGATAATAACACAACGAATGCTCCACTTCGGCCGCTGGGTTACTTCCAAATCTCTGAGTGTTATACCCCGTGCACATGTAGTGAGAACAGACCTAAGCGTTGAAAGTCACATGTTTACATATGTTGCTGAGACTTCATTAATGCAAGCTAGAGATCAAATAATGTTACTCTGTTCTTCTGCCACAAAACAATTCTACTCTCCAGACATTTGTCGTTACGTAGTCCTTCCCTCTTCTACCTGTTCACAGCAGGTGTAGAGGGGTTCTTTTTTATTTTCACTTGATCACACTCAGACACACACAACAGTCGGTAGGACTCCTCTGGACGAGGGATCGGCCCGTCGCAGAGACCTCCACCTGACAACACAAACACTGTATAAGAGACAGACATCCATGCCCCCCGGTGGAATTCGAACCCACGATCCCAGCAAGCGCTCGACGGCAGCAGACCTACGCCTTAGACCGCGCGGCCACTGAGATCGGCTCCAGACACTTATGCAAAGTTAAAGTCACGTCTACCAACGCCGTTTTAATTACTTCACACTAGGCTCTTTAAAGCAAAACATACAGAACACATCAAGTACTCCGCATTATTATATTATATTATATTATATTATATTATATTATATTATATTATATTATATTATATTATGCACTATGTATGACATCCTATCACTAACAAACTCCACTCTCTTGATTGCTGATACCATTCTCTGGTGCACAAAAAAACCTGTTCCCAATTGATGATTTTCCTGCCCTTTGCCATAGAAAAAAGTATACTCCCCGGCTCTTACAGTCCCTTCTTTGTCCCACCTAACCTCCTGTACACCCACTAAATCTAACTTGTACTTAGCTAATTCCCTGGCCACTGTCGTAAGCGACCCTGACCTATACAGGCTCCTCACATTCCATGTTCCAAAACTCATATCCTTTTTCCGTAGCTGGGGTCGTACCAAAGAATCGGTCCAGGTCCGAGGCTTTGTAGGCTGTTTCGTAACATCATAATTTTTTACGGTGAGGAGTTGTTAGCACCTCGCCCAACCCCCAAGCTGGAGGACCACCCCTTGTCGGCTGTCCGCAACTGCTTATTCAATGTATTCGCAGCTACCCTCCATACCTGGAGGCCATTCCTCCATCCGCAACCTGAGGACGCGCCATGCCGTGGTGACAGGGACCCACATAACACGGATTATATTATATTATATTATATTATATTATATTATATTATATTATATTATATTATATTATATTATATTATATTATATTATATTATATTATATTATATTATATTGTGTATATATTATGACATTTATTTTCGACATCAGTAGAGAAATTAAATGAGTGGAGTAGTAGAGATTATTAACAAAAATAAATCAAATTTTTTCATTCGTCTTCTATGATTTTTCACTAATTTTTCCGAGCAGGGGATGCCGTTTCTTGTCCTGCGTATATAGCACACGGATCATGTAAAAGAAATGGTTAGTTTTTTGCTTGTATAATGGAAACGAGTTTACTTCTTCAAAATAATAACACAAGCTCCGGTAAATATAATCTACAGTGAATCAACGCAGCAGTTCTAAGCTTGTTTCTCTCAGCATTAAGGATGAAACTGAAGGGAAATGGAAGTTCGTCTTAGCAAAATGTAAATGTGCTGCTATTTTAAAGATTCAAACACGAAATTAAAGAACTGGATGCAGCCATAGGTTAATCGATTCTGCTTTGCATATCAGCTGTGCCTGTTTACAAATACAGGGAGACGTGTCGTCTCTTGTCCTCCGAAAGCGACCCTTAACTTATGAATAAAAGAAGGAGTCTTAAATGCCGGGAAAGTTCGTTTCGTACCTTTTGAGTACTAACTATCTAACTAACTAACTAACTAACTAACTAACTAACTAACTAACTAACTAACTAACTAACTAACTAACTAACTAACTAACTAACTAACTCCATGGAGCAGAGGCCTTCTTGAGAAGCTAACAGTTTCTCAGCTAGTCAAGAAATTCCCAGCATTTTATGGAACCTGGCTGTTCATTACCGCATTCACAAGAGCCCGCCACCTGTCCCTATCCTGACCCAGCTCAATCCAGTCCATGCCCCATCGCACGTTTTGAAAATCCATTTTAATATTTTCCTCCCATCTACGCCTGGGTCTCCCAAGTGGTCGCCTTCCCTCAGGTCTCCCTACCAAAATCCTGTATGCACCTCTCCCTTCCCCCATACGTGCTACATGACCCGCCTATCTCATTCTTCTTTATTTGGTTAACCGGGCTATGTTTGTTGATGAGTACAGGTCATTAAGTTCCTCGGTATGTAGTCTTCTCCACTCCCCTGTCGCCTCGTCCCTCTTAGGCCCAAATATCCTCCTCAGCACCCTATTCTCGAACACCCTCAGTCTTTGCTCCTCCCTCAGTGTGAGAGACCAAGTTTCACACCCATACAAAACAACACGTAAAATTAGAGTTCTGTATACCCTAATCTAAGTGTTTTTGGGTAGCAACCTGGAAGACAAAAGATTCTGCACCGAATGATAGCAAGCATTCCCCGACTTCAATCTGCTCTTAATTTCTTCATGAATGGAGTTTCGATTCGTTAGGGTTGTTCCCAAATATTTGAATTCTTCCACCCTTTCAAAAGATTTGCTCTCTATCTTTATGTTGTGATTTTGTCCTGATTTCTGATCTCGAGACATGACCATGTACTTAGTTTTCTCTGCATTTACTTCTATACCAATCTCCTTACTAGCGACTACTAAATCTTTTGCGTTTTTCTTTATACTATGTCTGCACCCTTTCAGTACTGTCATTATTAACCCTTTAAAGAAGAAGCGTGTCTGTTTTATATAAGGACTCAGTGCCTACCGCGCTGTAAACACTCTCCACTTCGATTATAAAAACCAATCTCTTAATGTTTTATAAGGCAAAATTTGCTGTTTGTTCTGAGATCCGTACAAAACACATAAACGCAATGTGGGCACCACGTAGAATTTTTTAATGTTAAGCCTGGCCGTATGTAAAGTTACCGCTAGTCTTTAAAAGGTTAAGCGGAATTCGACAACAAACAGCATCTAAATCATTGCAGTGCTAATGGTTTGTATCTGCAATACATGAAGGTGAAACCAAATGTTTTATGTAAGGTCTCAAAACTTTACGTTTATAATAGTACTAGAGAATATACCTGATGATTGCAGTCATATTTCAAATTATTTTAACTTCTTATATAAAGCCAAATCCTTCCTATTTACTGTTCATTTTAGGGTCAAAGTTAAAATGCCTGTCTTTTAATTTAGATCCATGAGAAAAAGGCTGACAAAGAACTTCATGCATTTTTGACGTCAGTAACTGCAAGGGCATGGTTAGTGTCTGTCCCATGTCGCTTTTTGCAGTCTAAGGTAACCATTTTATAAAGGTTTTATGGACCACAGTGCCGTTTGGAATACACCTGAAAAATAAAATAACTCTCTGCTTACCGGGAATGAAACACAAAATATCTTATTTTACAACACCCATGATAATTTCTTTAGGCTTTGAATGAAATCACCAATTTACGGGGAAGTAAATCATAAAATTTTGTTAGGGAAATCCAAAAAAAAAAACGTATGATGGATGACATCAAATTGACATATAGAAATACAGGGTGTTCAAATGTGAATTGGAGTCAAATGGCTCAGGATAGGAACCAGTGGTGGGCTCCAGGGCGCTGAGTGCTTTATGGGGCCCAGTGAAAAAATTTTTTCGGCCCCCCCCCCCATTCCAGGAAGGGCGGACTGGTTTAAAACCTTTACACTAAATCGGAAAACTGACTCTCAGCTGCAGGGTGACTTGGTATTGGTCTGAAAGGGTTAATTTGTACACTCCACAGGTAATGATACCACCGAGAGAGACGCAACTTAGTCCGGTCCCCTACTGGATTGCGGGGTCCCGGTATTTTGTACTGGTATCCCCCCCTTCCTCGTCGACACTGGTGTTCTCTTCTGAACATGATAATGAAATTTGAAGCTTTGTAAAAGGTTGGGAATTTAACGACGCCTTTTTTCTGATGAGCAGCTACTGTAAATTTAATTAAACATAATATACAAAACATCGACTTTTAGCAAAGCGTAAATGGAGAATTGCTGATCCCCGTCTCGTTTTAATTCGCACGTTACCATTAATGGTTTGTCACTGTCAATCACTTTCAATTTCCAGCGAAAGGAATTTTAGCTATGCCATTCATTACTTGCTGAATAGGCCGACACAGTCACCGGACTTCAGTAAAGTAGTATTCGTATACTTAAATAACATGCGAACATTCATGTTCCGGAACGGCCTGGACACGGGGCAAGTTAGTGGAGCGGTACCGCCCCACATTTCCAATAGTTTTCAGGACATATTTACGCTGAAGACTCTCCTGGTTTAACTCAGTCTCACCCAGGTAGCACTTCTAATATGCAACAAATGCCTCCTTTATATTTGACATATATAGCCTAAAATCTGCATCTGAACTATTGCTCTTAACCTGAAATGCGTTGAACAAAACGTCAAATTTGGCCTTTGTTTAATTAAATGCCGTGATATGAAGGCGAATGGGGAACGGATGTGTAGCTCCACGCATTCTTAACCTCGGTATTGGATGGAAATTCACGGTTGCTTAATCTCTATGAGACGGCCCATTGCATTAGAGGCAGAGCTGCAGGTGCTATTCACAGGCCGCAGGTGTTACTGACAGGCCGCAGGTGTTACTGATAGGCCGGAGAAGGCTGAAACCCACCTTGAGTTTCTTAACCCTTTAAAGACGAAGCGCATCTGTTTTATATAAGGACTCAGTGCGTACCGCGCTGTAAACACTCTCCACTTCGGTTATAAAAACCAGTCTCTGAATGTTTTATAAGGCAAAAGTTACTGTTTGTTCTAAGATCCGTACAAAACACGTAAACGCACTGTGGGCACCACGTAGAATTTTTTAATGTTAAACCTGGTGGTACGTAAAGTCACTGCTAGGCTTTAAAAGGTTAAAGACGAAGCGCATCTGTTTTATATAAGGACTCAGTCCGTACCGCGCTGTAAACACTCTACCCTTCGGTTATAAAAACCAGTCTCTTAATGTTTTATAAGGCAAAAGTTGCTGTTTGTTCTAAGATCTGTACAAAACACATAAACGCACTGTGGGCACCACGTAGAATTTTTTTAATGTTAAACCTGGTCGTATGTAAAGTTACCGCTAGGCTTTAAAAGGTTAAAGACGAAGCGCATCTGTTTTATATAAGGACTCAGTCCGTACCGCGCTGTAAACACTCTACCCTTCGGTTATAAAAACCAGTCTCTTAATGTTTTATAAGGCAAAAGTTGCTGTTTGTTCTGAGATCCGTACAAAACACATAAACGCAATGTGGGCACCACGTAGAATTTTTTAATGTTAAACCTGGTGGTACGTAAAGTTACCGCTAGGCTTTAAAAGGTTAATCCCAAAGCTTAAGCTGGGCGATCGCCTCGTGTCAGCTCTTCGAGATTTATTTATAGTATTAAAGTTTCCCTCTTTAAATTGAAGCCATTTTATCTTCCGCAACATTAACAGTTGAATGGTTTGCAGTCTGTTTTTTTAATGACATCATCATCACTCCATAGTCTGTTACTGCAGGTCCGTGGCGTCTTCCAACGCGAGTTCTGTGCAGAGTGCGATCTAGTGCTTCCTCTTTCAATTTCCAGTACCTTAGCCTTTCCTTCACGTCACCTAGTAGCTGTTTACGTCTTCTTCCTGGTCTTCCCATCCATTCCATATTTCCTTCAATAACGTGTTTTACAAGGCAGTTCCTACGCTAGATGTGATCAATCCAATTACCCTTCCTTCGTTTTACTGTATGTCGGATTCCTGTCCTCCGTGACTCTTGTGTAATACTTCATTCTTCGCACGATCAATCCAACTGGTATTCTCCAGCCTTCTCCAGCACCACATTCCAAAACTTTCGAGCTATTTCTGATCTACTTTCTGAATAGTCCAAGTTTAAGCACCACACAAAAAACTATGCTACAAATGTAACATTTCACTGCTTCCTTCCTTAATTTTACATCCAGTTTCCTGAAGAAGAGAGTCTTTTGTTGAATGCTGCTTTTGTCATGACAATCCTTGGATTTAATTTCACGTGTTTCAATCATGTTACCCAAATAATTACAGTATTCCACAATTCTCCAGGTGTTTTCGATCTATTATAATCTGTGTTTTGGTTCGTATATATGTATTTATGTAGTCTTTAGTTAGGTCATAATGTGAATGTGATTTACAGCCTGGTTCAGGGCAAGAAAGCTGTGAAAACCGCTGACCTAGAGCAAACGTGTTTTGTTACCTTTCTTATTTACTGTCGTAGCGTAAATATATATGATATCCCTGCATTCCAATTCCAGCGGGCTTTACGCTAGTGTGTGTGTGTGTGTATGTGTGTGTGTACGTATGTATGTATACGCTTATTTACATATGTGTCTGTATATGTATGTGAATGTATATAAAGTTGAGTCAAATTTAACCTTTTAAAGCCTAGCGGTAACTTTACATACCACCAGGTTTAACATTAAAAAATTCTACGTGGTGCCCACATTGCGTTTATGTGTTTTGTACGGGTCTCAGAACAAACAGCAACTTTTGCCTTATAAAACATTAAGAGACTGGTTTTTATAACCGAAGTGGAGAGTGTTTACAGCGCGGTACGCACTGAGTCCTTATATAAAACAGATACGCTTCGTCTTTAAAGGGTTAATTAACGTCTTCCGCAATCTAAGGAGTCACCACGTTGTCTTTGAAGGAGATGAATTTAGAATCAGTAACTGTAAGACTGCCTAGGATATTAGGATGTGACGTTATACGAGAAGAACCCATCTGCAGGAAATGACGTCGATCTTGCGGTTTAAACGATTCGAGAGCGTTATTGAGCAAAGAGAGGAATTATCATTTTTATTTGAAATTTGCATGTAAATGGCGACATAGGAGAGACACAGAGAAGTGGCTATAAAGGCTGGAGATGCCACCATCAAGCGTAGTGCATCTGCTTCCCTGAAGAGGGGCCCTCACATGGCACTTAATGTAACTAAATTACGTTCTGAAATGTATCTTCACAAAGCGTCCTTCTAGCTTCATTTCCCCAGGCCCTTAATTTGTTCCAAAATCCAGTAACCCTATAAAGTAATCTTTTGAATTGCTTCATGTCATTAGGCGGGGTTGTGTTACACGAATTAAATCTGCTTACACACCGTCATATCTAATCTGTGTTTAAATGTGTTTGGCGGCTTACAGTTCTGCTGACATTTTTAGTTAATTGTCTGTTGTAACTCCTTATGTAGAAACTGTGCATAACGAAAGTATCTGAATATATGAAGTGTGGATTTATTCGTGTGGCTCAAATCACAGAGGAAGTAGAGTAAGATGTGTGTAAAGCAATGAAGGAAGTGAAAAGAAAGGAATGTAGCAAAATAAAAATAAAGAAAAAAATTAAATAAATGTATCGAGATCCCATGGTCCCTCATTAATGTAAAAATATAGTTTTTCTAACTATTAACCTTTTAAAGACTAAGCGTGACTGTTTTATATAAGGACTCAGTGCGTACCGTGCTGTAAACACTCTCCACTTCTGTTATAAAAAACAGTCTCTTAATGTTTTATAAGGCAAAAGTTGCTGTTTGTTCTGAGATCCGTACAAAACACATAAACGCACTGTGGGCACCACGTAGAATTTTTTAATGTTAAACCTTGTGGTACGTAAAGTTACCGCTAGGCTTTAAAAGGTTAAATAACAGATTTCCTCAATTGTCACAGATTCAAAATAATGTACAGTCTAACTTGCTTATAACGTGACGAAGGGGACTGAATATTTGTGTCGTTGCAAACGAGTGTCTTTTTCACTGAGGTGTATAATGTTATGGTTAATGGCGAGGAATTAATTGGTACCACAGAATCCTGACGCTGTAAAAGAGGTGTCATATAAACCGATGTCATTATAACCGGGTTCAACTGTATTTAAAAACACCCCACACTGCTACATGTTTCGGTCCTTACTATTCCATAATCAGGGAGTATATCAATTTTTATAAAAGATTGCTTAAAATTATTGCGGTCTCTTGTATAAGTACAGCTGATGGAAATTCTCCGCCAGTTCTACGTAAACAAGAGACCGAAATATTTTTAAGCAATTATTGTGTAACAAAAATTGATATACTCCCTGATGATGGAAGAGTAAGGACCGAAACATATAGGCGTGTGGTGTTTTTAAATATATTATTGTGAGTCTGTGGCAATTTTGTGTATTTGTTGGTTAGTATTATAAAATCGAGTTATACTGGAGGGAATGGAAAATATGAAACCTCAGCTTGAAAGTTTCTTAAGACGGGACTCTTGGGAGAATATTTGGTCTCCATAGTGAGGAAGTAATTAGAGGAGAAAGCCGCATTGTGTGAGGATTCATATCTTGCAGATTATTCATCGCCAAATATTGCTTGGAAGATTAAACCATCCAAGATTAGAACCGTCGGGCATATGGCACACATGCGAGAAAATAGAAATTCATGTAGTAAGTTTTGTTCGAAAAGCCAGAGGGAAAATACATGATCAAGAGTCTTTACGTAGGTGGAAGATCATAGCAAAGCTATCCAAAAGCATGAAATTGCCAATTTGGGGGCTGAATTAATTGACTCATAAGCGGGGTCGCTGGCGGGTTGTCGTAAATAGAGACATGAAACTTAAAGAGCTAATGAAAAACTGAATTAAAAACAACACAACACGAATGGGTTAATCTGGAGAGGCGGTAGTCTAGAAATATTCTTGAATACGTTTGATAAGGTAAATAATGTTTAAAAATATATATAATTAATATATTTGAGGATTCAGGGCTTCCGGTTTAATGGGCTGAGTGACAAGATTCATGTGTGGTCCAGCATTTATGTAGCGTGTACTGCTTATTTCTATACGCCATAAACTGACTTACTTAAAAAATTAAGTTTACTTGAGACTAGGATTACAAATTTTGGTAAATAATTTGAAAAATATTTTCACTGCTTCCGTTACTTCTATGATTATATTGATATGTGTAGTATATCCTCAAGTTCCTTTATTTTATGTTTTGCATTTAAGCCACCAGGTGGCAGCATTGTAGTCAAATAATCAAAATGGAGGTTTACAGAGGTGCAAAGAAAACAAATTTCGTGTTGTGGATTAACGAAGCGATGTCGATGATTATTTTTCACCTCATACTTCACGCACAAATCCGAAAGAAAGGAGGCGTGTGTGTGGTACAATCCTTTGTAGAGAGAGGCTGTTTGTGTTCTTAAAGAAGAAAGGATGGTAGAAGAACGCGTTTGCATAGACTGTTTGACGGTTTCCTAGAAGTTCTCTTCTCAGCCAACGGAAATTCTCACTCGTGCAAATCGAGAGCTTCAATTTACTCAAATAAGATTATACAACATACTGCAAATTATAATTTCTTTCAAACCTTACAGGTTTAAAATTGTACAAGTATTAAAAGAGAAAGTTAAACCTAATATGTACCGCTCCTTTTGCAAAATGATCCAGCGTACGGAACTGCAGGACCCCTTGCGTGGCGGTTTGTTCTGAGTGTAAGAGTGAAGAAACCCAATGCTTGCGTGTGGGTTAAAGAAAAACTGAGGAGGATACGTTCAAGTAAGAGTGTGGAAGTGAAAATGATGTTGTGTTCACCGGCAATAAGCTGCGAAGGTCTGCGGAACATTTTTATTTGCGGATTCAGCCATCGCAGAATCTGTATTGCCGAACATGTTGGAGTACTCTCTCATTCCACAAATGGACAAAGACATGAGGCCTGACACACCGCTTCAACAAGACGGAGAGATACCACAATTCCTTCGGGATGCCCGCAACTTCCTTGGCGACCACTATACTGTAAAATAGATCAGGCGTGACGGTCTACCCCATGGCCTCCAACGTCACCGGACTTAACACATCTGTATTTCACATTATATGCGTTTTTAAAAGGATATAGTGTATGTCCTTCTGATGCTGAACGGTGTTGAAGGGTTGCAGATCCGGATTTCATAAAACATGCGTGTGGGCGACGAAATCTGGGCAGGACGTGTGCAGAATTGCAATATCTTTGGGACGTGTGTTGTGTTAAGAAGGAAGCGCATATTGGGCACGTGCAAAACTGTGTCAAATAACTTGAGGGGGCACTTCGTTATATTTAGTGCCTTTTGCTTTCATTTTTAACATAAAATCTGAGCTGTGGTTTTTTTTTGCATTTTTTTCCCGATTTATAATCAGCCTGTACTTTCACTCAAATGTCCTCTCTTCCGTTAATAGAATTAACCCTTTAAGGACGGCATGTACTGTGTTTTGTATAAGGACTCAGTGCGTACCGCGCTGTAAACACTCTCCACTTCTGTTATAAAAACCAGTCTCTTAATGTTTTATAAGGCAAAAGTTGCTGTTTGTTCTGAGATCCGTACAAAACACATAAAAGCAATCTGAGCAACATTTAGTATTTTTTAATGTTAAACCTAGTGGTAAGTAAGGTTACCGCTAGGCTTTAAAAGGTTAGTATTACAGGATGCGGCAGAAATAGTGAACTAATTATAAATAAGAATAGCATTTTACTGAAAGTAGTGTATATCAATTTCAACACGTCACATTTTACTATGTTGCTTAACTTTTTTTACATTGTTTCACTTTCTGTATAAAATGTGTTTAGGTGGCCACCACCCTCCTCAATGCACAGGTGCACACGAGTTAAGAAGCTGCGCATAACATCTCATAGTGTTTCTTCTGAAATTTGGAAGATTTCTTCACGTATTGTTTGCTTGAATGCGTGTAAGTCTGTATGGCGGGTGCTGCACACTTTACTTTCCAAATAACCCCGCAGAAAAAGTCCGGTGCTGTTAGGTCCGGCGAACAAGAAGGCCAGGGCACATCACCGAATCGAGAAATCACCCGCTGCGGAAAGAAACGGCGAAGCGCAGCGATGCTAATCACTGCCTTATGGGCCGTAGCGCCATCTTGTTGAAACCACAAGGTTTGGTTTGGTGGAAGACTGGGGGGTAGAAATTCATTGATCATCTCTGTGTAACGTTGAGATGTGATTTTGATGGCTTTTCCGTCTTCATCCTCAAAGAAGTAGTGTCCAGTGTCTCCTCTGGACCAAACAGCCCACCATACGGTAACTTTTGGGTCAGAAGTGGGGCGTGCGTTGAGTTCGTGAAGACTTGCAGCTCACCAGTATCGAAATTCTGCTTATTAACTGTGCCATGCAAATAAAAATGTGCCTCATCACTCATGAGAAGTTTGTTCTGCAGGTCTGAATTTTCAGTCAATATTCCCACAAACTGACGACAAAGTTTCAAACGCATCTCTCTGTCCCGATCACTTAAAGAAAGCCCTACTTGCAATTTGTATGGGTGAAGTCTCAGGTCACTAAGCAGGATGCGCCCGTACACTGCTATCACACATGCCTAATGCTTGAGAGTGCTTACATGCAGATCGCCTCGGACTGCAGCTGACGGACGCCAGCACGCGGGCAATGTTGTCAGGTGTGTGAACTGAGGATGGCCAACCAGGTGGCTCTTTACGCGTGACAGAGTATTCTTCACGCCACTGCCTTACCCATCGACGGATTGCATTTGGAGATGGGGCTTCCTGTTTAGTCAGTTCACGGCGAAATCCACGCCGAGTCTCTGTAATGGAGCCCGTCCGAATAAACAGTTCCACAGCACACACACGTTCTCTGATTCCCCAACGCTCCATGTTGACCAAATTTGAAGGTCAGTGCTTATGTTCAAACACCTGCATTCCGGGATACCCTAGCGGAGAAGCGCGTAACTAAAATGTTAAACTGATTCACTATTTCTGCCGCACCACGTATAACACTGTATCAGTCTACCTGACGTTACACCTGTATGTGTGAGTTACACGCAGACCTGTCATGGCAGAGGGGGTCTTGGCCATTCCACAGCTTCGAGACCCAGGGGGAAGAGCAGAGTCAGGCTGCCCAAATTTGACGGCATCCGTTACTAATTTTTGGTTTCCTTTCTCTTGCTGTTGAATACGGATGCCGATTTACATGCGCCGTCTTTTGTACTATAAGCGTAAATACGGCATTAATTAAAAACATATGGCTTTCTAAGAAGTTCTGCGTTTTGTAAAATAAAATAAATTAAGTATAGGAAGTTTCAAGCAAATCTGATTTTATACACGTTAAGTTATGCCTGCATAGCGCGACACGTGTGTAGCACTCTTTTTGTTATCTTCACGAGGGTTAAATTCTTGAATATGTTCTTAAAAAAAACTGAAATGCGAGTCCAACATATGAATCGTATACGTACACGGTGTGGAAAACTACAAGTTTTTGACATGCGGGTGTTTGAAATATGTATTTTCGCGTTTTACGCAGCAAAATATAACCTTTCTGCAACAGGTCTGCAATAGATTATAACTGATGTTTTTGAAGGGCAATTTTTGTGTCTAGATTGTCAACTATTTCTTCGGCTTCAGCACGAACGTTGCATAGAACAAAGTCTTTTTCAGTTGTAATGAAAGAATAAGGCGATAAATTGTAAATTAACGTGAGTCTTCATGTAATTTCTGTTATTTTTGAACAATTTTAATCAAAATTGAAACGTGCTGAAGGATTTTATTTAAATATCCCAACTATGGAATTTTACAAGAATCCATGTTATTACAGGCATGCATTTCATGAGAACAAATACTGTTTGACGTGGCTAGCTGTCGCCTTTCGCATTTGAGTTGGAAACTTGCCTAACAACGAACCTATAAGCTCATTTTGTGAGTTAAGCATGGATAAGATAAGGGGGTGTGGGTATAAATGTTTAGGGGACCCGAGTTCCAAAGCCGTGTCAGAATTTCCAGAAAAAATTACCATGTCAGTGAGTATAGAAGTGTGGATTTTGTAAATAACTGTGTTTGTGAGAGCTGAAATAATATCAAATGCTGTGGGAAGCTTAGCGTTCCAGCTGACAGTAATTTGCGAACTCCGAAACCAATATATCCGTGTGTTTATATACGTTTTGTAATCAAACCGATCGTGTTACATTTTGCTGTTCGTTAATTTCACAGTAGCAATCTGTGACCTGTAAAATGTATTGGCATTATAAAATATTAATGAGTTCATAGGATAGGCACGAATTGTACGTGCGTTGAAAGTTGGCAATGTAGCTTTTACGACTGCTTTGTTATGAGTTTCAGTTTATTAACAAAACACAGGCGGTTCGCTTGTTCAGTAAAGGAGAGTGTATGAAGTATCTTGCTGCAGGTAAAGGCCCAAGTCTGGTGTTAGAAACTGGTGTCAAAAGCACACTGCATTGTGAAAAGCTTCATATAACAGCGTGTAAATCTGCGAACAAACCAGATTTATCTGAAAATGAAGCTATACCACTGATACATTCATCTGTGGTGCTCACTACTTTTGTTTGCTACACGTTTTTGCTTCATGTTGCGTGATATTAATAGCAGTACGTAGATCGATCGCCGACAGCAACATTTTGGACTGGATATTTCACGATATATATACGAGTAACTGCGCGATATAGGATTCGGCATGGTCTTGCCATCTTCAGGCGTTCCAGCAAAATAATAATAATAATAATAATAATAATAATAATAACCGGGACACAGAAATGTGATAAAGAAAGAATCTGAGAAGATTCTAAAATATAAAGATCTTAAAATAGAAATACAGCACATTTGGAATGTAAAAACAAATGTAACGCCAGTAATAATAGGGGCAACTGGAAACATTTCAAAATCCTTCAGAAAATACTTGAGCAGCATACCGGGAAAGCACGATATCAAGGAACTACAGAAACCAGCTATATTGGGCACAGCACACACACTGCGGGAAGTGCTAATGTAGAAGCACAAAAGAGTTTAATATTGCAGACAGCGCTATATGCACCATTAACAGTACGCGCAGAATAGCTGTGACACTGTGTACCCTAGAAACGTGGTTTGTTTCAGGTATATAAGTGTGAATACCCTGCGTAAAGGGGATGATTAATAATAATAATAATGTCGTTCATGAAACAGCGATTTGTCGTAACCTAGAGTCACCAGATTTTAAGGGCGGCAGAAAAAACAAGACAGATTCGTAATAGGTGAAGTTACTAGGTGTATTACTATAATTAATTCATTCTTAATTTACTTCCGCAAATTTTGGAAACACAACGTTTTGACAGAAGGTGTGTTTTGAACCCAGCTGTGTAGTAATGCGGGAATCTCAGTTTGTCGAATTTTGTTGGTCACAACAAATTGCAGTTTCATGAAAGGTATGTACTTCAGACGCCGATCCAAGTGGCTGCGTCGTCTATGGCGTGGGTCTGCGGCTGCTCGCTTGCTGGGATTGCGGGTTCGAATTCCGCCAGGGACATGGATGTTTGCCTGTTGTGAGTGTTGTGTGTTGTCAGGTAGAGGTCTGTGCGTTGGGCTGATCACCCTTCCAGAGGAGTCCTACAGAGTGTGATGTGTCTGAGTATGATCATGTATCCTCGATAATGAAAAGGCCCTGGCCCACTAGGGGCTGTCGAGCCATGGGAAAAATATGTTTTATACGCAGTTGCTTTCTTGTTATTTTCTTGCCATAGGCTAAATGTGACAGGGCTGTAGATGTTACCTTTACGTTATTGATAAACACTTAAACAAAGAAATGAAACAGTCGAGCACAACATACGTCTAAAGGAGACCTACATGTTTCGACTTTACAGATAAGCCATTATCAAGGCGTACAAAAGTATACAGGTGTAATGTGACACATGCATATAGAAGGTTCAAGCTTAAGACCTCCGTTTGTTACATTTGGCTTTCACTAACTAACTAACTAACTAACTAACTAACTAACTAACTCCATGGAGCAGAGTTCTTCTTAAAAAGCTAACAGGTCCTCAGCTAGTCAAGAAATTTCCGGCATTTTGTGGAATCTGAAAGTTTACTACCGCATTTACAAGAGTCCCTATCCTGAGCCAGCTAAATCCAGTCCATGCCGCCCATCCCACGTTTTGAATATCCATTTTGATATTATCCTCCCATCTAAGCCTGGGTCTCCCAAGTGGTCGCCTTCCGCCAGGTCTCCCTACCAAAATCCTGTATGCACCTCTCCCTTCCCCCATACGTGCTACATGACCCGCCCATCTCATTCTTCTTGATTTGATTAACCGGGCTATGTTTGTTGATGAGTACAGATCATTAAGTTCCTCGTTATGTAGTCTTCTCCACTCCCCTGTCACCTCGTCTCTCTTTGGTCCAAATATCCTCCTCAGCATCCTATTTCGAACACCCTCAGTCGTTGTTCTTCCCTGAGTGTGAGAGGCCAAGTTTCACACCCATACAAAAGAACAGGTAAAACTACAATTCTGTATACCTTAGTTATGTATTTTTGGATAGCAACCTGGAAGACAAAAGATTCTGCACCGAAAGATAGCAAGCATTCCCCGACTTCAATCTGCTCTTAATTTCTTCATGAATGGAGTTTCGATTCGTTAGGGTTGCTCCCAAATATTTGAACTCTGCCATCCTTTCAGATGGTTTATTATCTATCTTTATGTTGGCGTTCACAAAAGTCTTTAAATCGCACGCAGTATCTTAACCTTTTAAAGCCTAGCGGTAAGTTCACGTACGACCAAGTTTAATATTCAAAAATTCTACGTGGTGCCCACATTGCGTTTATGTGTTTTGTACGGATCTCAGAACAAACAGCAACTTTTGCCTTATAAAACATTAAGAGACAGGTTTTTATAACCGAAGTGGAGAGTGTTTACAGCGCGGTACGCACTGAGTCCTTATATAAAACAGATACGCTTCGTCTTAAAGGTTAAAGTTCTTGATACGCTATTGATGACAGATATTGTGGCTTCTATGATGCACAGGTATGATGATGATAATGATGATGATTGAACTGACGCAGGAGCCTGTACTTTGTTGTCCCTAAGACTGAAGCCTTAACGCTCACTGTGTTCTCCTGACTTCACTGATCCCTGAACAAGTAATTTGTTCACCTTGGCTAGGTTCAACAACCATTTCGCTAGGCTTTATGTCGGAAGATTTTCTTTGCCTCAGAATATCCCGAACTTAGTGTACCGCCAACCGGTGAGTGCTTCACAGTCGAAGATGATATGACAAGGTGCTTCATCCTTCTCATTATTTGATCTACAAACAGGGTCGTTCTTAAAGGTGCCCATAGCATGCAGACGCTTCCTCGGGGTACAATGTCCCGCAATCAGTTCTGTCACCGCCCTGATTTGTGGTCTACTAAGTCACAGGCGCAGATACAAGATAAGCTATCGTATCTGTTACGAATCAGGGAATTTGAGGCATTGCAATTTTAATAATTATTTACCCACACCAACTGTAACATGTTAAGATCTCATACTTGAATCTCCTACGTGGATGTTCCACATTAAAAATTTATCGTTTTGTAACACCTGATAATGTCTTGTTTTGAAACCAAAAAATATATGTTGGCTAAAAAATATATGTTGTGTTCTACAATTACCTGTGTTTGTTTGCTGTATGTTAGAAGCATGAAGGTGTTATGATCATACCGAAACATGTAGCAGCGTATAATGTAAGTTGGAAACAGAGGCTGACAGAGAAATACGCGTCGCTACGTTGATTTTGTCCTCATAAGAGACGGAATTATTAATTAATAATTCTTGGAGACTGAAGTCGTCTGGAAAGTTGCGCCATGTCGGTTTGTGAATAGTTACGGACGTTTCGAAACGGCAAAGTGTCATCTTTTTCCTGAAGATGTAAGCAACTTGTCCTTTCGATCCGTAGCTGTTTACCAGACGGCAGAGCGTGCCGTTCCCCAACAATCGCTGCGAGGCATTAAGCGAGGCTTCCCAGCCATCTAATTCTCTTTGACTTGATCAGGGCTGTGGAGTCGGAGTCGGAAGGAACTTTTAGGTGGAGTCGGACTCGGAAGGAACTTTTAGGTGGAGTCGGAGTCGGAAGGAACTTTTAGGTGGAGTCGGACTCGGAAGGAACTTTTAGGTGGAGTCGGAGTCGGAAGGAATTTTAGGTGGAGTCGGAGTCGGAAGGAGTTTTTAGGTGCAGTCGGAGTCGGAAGGAATTTTAGGTGGAGTCGGAGTCGGAAGGAATTTTAGGTGGAGTCGGAGTCGGAAGGAATTTTAGGTGGAGTCGGAGTCGGAAGGAACTTTTAGGTGCAGCCGGAGTTGGAAGGAATTTTAGGTGGAGTCGGAGTCGGAAGGAACTTTTAGGTGGAGTCGAAATCGGAAGGAGTTTTTAGGTGGAGTCGGAGTCGGAAGGAACTTTTAGGTGGAGTCGGAATCGGAAGGAATTTTAGGTGGAGTCGGAGTCGGAAGGAATTTTTACGTGGAGTCGGAGTCGGTAAAAATATACCCTCTCCGACTCCGACCTCAGTCTAAAATCTTAACTAGATACTCCAACTCCAGAACAATGATAGCTACAGTAACCATTAGACTTATACTTAAATATAGGTTATAAGTCTAAACAGTAGCCTGTTGATTCACGTAGTGGTGATGAAATGTCTTATAGGTTTACCGTTATTAATACATATTAAGATTTTATGAAGGATTCGGAGTCGGAAGTTTTAAAAATCTAGGAGTCGGAGTCGGAGTCGGAGCTTTTGTGTACCGACTCCACAGCGCTGGACTTTATCACGGAAATAATGTATGCTGAGGGGTACGTATCATTTTACGCATTACTATGCGCTCTTCTGCAGCTTCCTAGTAACACCTTTTCCTTAGACCCAATTATCTCTCTGAGCCCCCACATTCTCGAAAAACTTAAGCCAACGTTGTTTCCCTTAATTTGAGATAAATTTGTATCAAACAAGACAAAATTTACAGTTGTACATATTCATGACTTTAGATAACAGATAGCCTGAAGAGGATATTTGGGCCTAAGAGGGACGAGGCGACAGGGGAGTGGAGTAGACTACATAACGAGGAACTTAATGACCTGTACTCATCGCCAAATATTATTCGGGTAATCAAATCGAGAAGAATGATATGGGCGGGGCATGTAGCACATATGGGGGAAAAGAGAGGAGCATACAGGAGTTTGGTGGGGACACCTGAGGGAAGGCGACCACTTGGGAGACCTAGGCGCAGATGGGAGAATAGTATTAAAATGGGTTTTTAACAAGTGGGACAGGGACATGGACTGGATTGAGCTGGCTCAGCATAGGGACAGATGGCGGGCTCTTGTGAATGCGGTAATGAACCTCCGGGTTCCGTAAAATGCGGGGAATTTCTTGGCTAACTGAGAAACTGTTGGCTTCTCAAGAAGGCCTCTGCTCCATGGAGTTAGATAACAGATAGCAACTTCTATAACGCTCTTAAATTATTTGTGGCAGCCATGCTGCAAATTTATTCTGCTTTTAATTCCTTTTTGGAAGCTGTATGGATTTGTTAGTGTTTTTGCCAAATATTTAAAGTTTGCTGCATTTTCAGACGATATTAGATGCTGGAAGTTAAGTGATCTGAATTGGCATGTTTATAGTAGTTTTAATGTAAGGCACTGTGTGTATATCGTTATTCAATATCTGCATATTTATTTACGTGTGAGTTTCAAATGTTGAAGCAGATGTCATTTGTTTGCCACCCCCCTAATACCCACCCCCAGGCAGTCTGCAGTTTATCAGTATATTGATGTAAATTGTTAGTTTCGTTTTATTGGAAAACCAATACGCTACAGGCTGGTGGAAATTTTGTGTCAAATTTACTGATTTCTCTGCAGTTTTTAGAATTGTTGTTGAATATATATGTGGAAAATTGGTCATGACTGACAGTGAATTCATTAAGGGTAAAGGGAAAAAGTCAAGAATGCCCGAAGTCACTGCTTCAGTGCCCCTGTATTGCAGTACACAACACTCTTCATGCGATTTCAAAATTTGATTAGCAACAAGAGTTCTTACCTGCCGTAAGTTCGCTCTGAAGTAGCGGTTTGCAGCTTTCTGGTGCTCGCCGTACCCTTGGGGTATTAGTTCTGTTTTGCTGGCCGCAGATTTTACAATACAAAACTAAAATTTAATATAAAGTGTACATATATTTTGTATGCACTTTATATTATTAAAAATTAGTTATTTCTGACAATATTACGTGGCGTATACATACGCACATACATACATACGTAGGCATACATACATACATACATACATACATAAATACATAATAATACATACATACATAATACATAATACATACATACATACATACATACATACATGCATGCATGCATACATACATACATACATACATACATACATACATACACACACATACACATACATACATACATACATACATACATACATACATAATACATACATAAATACATAATACATATATACATACATACATACATACATGCATGCATGCATGCATGCATGCATACATACATACATACATACATACATACATACGTACATACATGCACGCATACATACATACATACATATATATACAGGCACACATACCTCATACATACATATATACATAGAAGCATACATACGTATATATATATACACACATATTCATACATGCATACATACTCGTACATACATAGACACACATATAATCCATACATAAAAATCACAAAAACCCGAGTCACAACAACAAAAGTATCGCACAGTAATTCGGGTGAAAACAGTAGATATCTAACAGACATTTATGCAAACTTCAGTACGGTAAGAGAGATAGTGCGAGGTACTGTACGAGCTTTTGTTATTAATCTCTTGTATTTCTTGTTAAAGTTTTCACAAGACTTAAACGTACGTTAAATTTATTATTAAAATAATAATAACAGGCGGAAACAACATGTAGCAACACGTTAATAACATTAACTGATTTTAGTATCAAAGCCTTTGTGATGTTCTGTGTAACTAATAACGACGAACCCGTCAGTGTCTCTGGTATAAGTAAAGTGTTCCTCACTGAAACTCAACCAGTAGTTGTCGGAGGGAGCAAAAGGTGGTTTTGGAGTTCTGACAGGAGAGCAAGTTTAGCACGCGTTACATTGACTGGCTGCTCCTCCCGTTGTGAATATTTGCTGTTTTCGGCGCCTTTTACAACGTATTGTATAAGCTAATATGAGTGTCAAACCGTAAGTAAAACCGAAACGTCAGTACAAGTGTGCGCAATATTTACTGAGGGCCCTTATTTTTAATCTCGAAAGAATTCTGTCTACTTAAGTTTGCAGAAATATGATTTGTGCCTTTAGCTTCTCTTGAGTTTTCATTAGAAGTGACGGGAAGACGAGGAAGAAGATGTAAGCTAACTCCATGGAGCAGAAGCCTTCTTGAGAAACTAATAGTTTCTCAGCAAGTCAAGAAATTCCCCGCATTTTATAGAAACCGGAGGTTCATTACCGCATTCACAAGAGCCCGCCGCCTGTCCCTATCCTCAGCCAGCTCAATCCAGTCCATGCCCCATTCCACGTCTTGAAGATCCATTTTAATATTATCCTCCCATCTACGCCTGGGTCTCCCAAGTGGCCGCCTTCCCTCAGGCTTCCCCACTAAAATCCTGTATACACCTCTCTTTTCCCTCATACGTGCTACATGCCCCGCCCATCCTATTCTTTTTTATTTGATTACCCGAATAATATTTGGTGATGAGTACAGGTCATTAAGTTAAAAGATGTAAGCAGCTACTGGATAATCTTAGGAAAAAGACACGATACTTTAAATTTAAAGAGGAAGCACTAGATCGCACTCTGTGGGGAACTCGCTTTTGAAGAGGCTATGGACCTGTCGTAAGACAGGCTAGGGAAAGTAATGCGTTACATAATTTTTTTTTATGGCTCGAAAGCCTTAGTGGGCTTAGGCGTCCTCTTTGACTTTCTTCGATCACAATCACACACACCACATTCGGTAGGACTCCTCTGGAAGAGTGATCAGCCCGACGCATAGACCTCTGACAACACCCAACACTCACAACAGACAGACATCCATGCCCACGGCGGGATTCGAACCCGCAATCCCAGCAAACGAGCGGCCGCAGACCCACGCCTTAGACCGCACGGCCACCGGAATAGGCACGTGAGATATGTAAAAGGTACAGCAGTCCCATTACAGGCCTGGACAGGCCTTGAGGGTTCCAGAAGGTTGAGGCTCCTAGATTTCTAGACAATCGGCACTTGAAGGTGGTCAGGTTGTCAGCCCTAGGCACCGGCCGCCTTTACCCCCCAGGAAATATTCCTGGTGCTCATTTCTGTTAGAAGCTTAGTCGACCCCAGGGCCATAGTGCGACTGACAGGATTATGCCAATAAAAAAATCTACTGACACCATCGGGAATCGAACCCGCGACCTGCCGGTTTGTAGCGCAGTGCCTCGACCAACTGCGCTACCGCGGCTGCTCTTGAGATACGTGATCATTATATTTATATAGCTAACCCGGACCCGTGTTTGCTACGTCACCGATCTGATGCTTTTGAGGTCTACACAATATAATGCGTACTTTCTACAATCTAGAAGTTCCATTCGCCTGTCGCCACAGATAAAGCAAAGCGGTTTGAAATCTCTCTTCTTAACCTACAAGTCATGATCTGTGTGATGGAGCGTCTATTTTTCCTCCTTTTAAAATGCTGATTGGAAAGAAGTAGGATGAACGCAGAGTGTATCGGTGGGACGAGCCCTCCACCTTCTTCATGATTGAACCACCCCTACTCCTACGTGGATTTGACATCCCCCGGGAACGTGCATGTCGTAGCAACAAGACGGCAGGTTCATAAGGGGTGTAACAAGGGTGCGTAATGCGGTATCTTCTGTGCGCACGCAGGTTTCTTGTTTGAAGTGTCTAAGTAGCTCAAACCCTAGGCGTAAATTAACCCTTTAAAGACGAAGCCTATCTGTTTTATATAAGGACTCAGTGCATACCGCGCTGTAAGCACTCTCCACTTCGGTTATGAAAACCAGTCTCTTAATGTTTTATAAGGCAAAAGTTGCTGTTTGTTCTGAGTTCCGTACAAAACACGTAAAGGCAATGTGGGCACCACGTAGAATTTTTTAATGTTAAACCTGGTGGTACGTAAAGTTACCGCTAGGCTTTCAAAGGTTAATGCTGTCAGTTGAAGAGGTTTCAGGCTTTTAAATCTTAACACTTCCCATTCGTCGAAAGAGATATCTCTCCTTTAAATTGAACTCTGCCGAACCCAGTGGTTGCGCGGTTTAAGGCGTGGGTCTGCGACAATTCGCTTCTTGAGATTGCGGGTTCGAATCCCGGCGGGGGGCATGAACGTCTGTCTCTTGTGATCGTTGTGTTTTGTCAGGTAGAAGTACCTGCGTCGAGCTGATCACTCGTCCAGAGGAGTCCTACCGATTGTGGTGTCTGTGTGTGATCGTGAAGTCTCAACAACTAGGAGGCCCTGGCCCACTACGGGCTGTTGCGTCATGTAGGAAGAAGTGTGCTCTGGTGTTTTATCGACATCTGCAAGGTTAAATTTTTCATTACTGAACGGTAACTGTTAACGTACATTTTGTTCTGCTGTCTTTGGCTGTTTTACAGACGTTTAGGCGGTCTTTAGTGTTCTCATATTAAATCAACGTAATTACCCCATGGTTCCTGTCGAAAATAAGGCTCCACCACTTCATGGTACGAACAGACGTAGAATTCGGTATGTAGCAAGGTTTTGGCAAAACGCGGTGTTCCCCTGTTTTCAACATATGTTCCTATCCCAGGGTCACGGCGGTCCCAGTGTACCCGTTTGCTGGACCAATGTAAGAACGGATGGCCACAAAGTTTATACCTTATCCAAAAACACTAATCACCAACAAATGCACAAAGAGAGTTTTATCATCAATCGTAACACACTCCTACATGTTTCGATCCTGCTGGGTCATCTTCAGGGAGAACATTTTTAATTTCTTTTTGATGTTCTTGTAATGATGTATATCTTCAGCCTGTTTGGCGTTCACAAATTTAATATGTTCTCCCTGAAGATGACCCAGCAGGGTCGAAACATGTAGGAGCGTGTTATGATTGATGATAAAACTCTCCTTGTGCATTTCTTGGTGGTTAGTGTTTTTGTATAATATAGTGCACGGACATGGAACATATTAAATTTATATGTTATCACTCACAGCATCAGCCTTGGGTTTAGAATTAACATGTATTGCACGTTATGTGTCAAACAGACGTGCATGAATACAGTCCGGGTGTTCATAGAATGCAGCTGAAGTTTTAAGTCCTGTATTCTAGCGTAATGCTTTACAAATTGTACTGTGGCTGCACGCTGACATCTCGCTAGCTGAAACGAGTTGTCCAGGAGAATTAAGACGGCACTGTCTCAGTTCGCGTAAAAATTTGACAGGCTTGTTTAATGATTTGTTTACCTTATGTCACTCTTTAGTAATATTACTATCATCTTGATCATCATCATCCCCTTTATGCAGGGTATTCACACTTATATACCTGAAACAAACCACGTTTCTAGGGTACACAGTGTCACAGCTATCCCGCGCGTACTGTTAATGGTGCATATAGCGCTGTCTGCAATATTAAACTCTTCTGTGCTTCTACATTAGCACTCTCCGCAGTGTGTGTGCTGTGCCCAGCATAGCTGTTTTCTGTAGTTCCTTGATATCGCGCTTTCCCGGTACGCTGCTCGAGTATTTTCTGAAGGATTTTGAAATGGTTCCAGTTGCCCCTATTATTACTGGCGTCACCTTTGTTTTTACATTCCACATGCGCTGTATTTCTGTTATGAGGTCTTTATATTTTAGAATCTTCTCGGCATCTTTCTTTATCACATTTCTGTCTCCCGGAATTGCTACGTCAATTAGCGTACATGTTCCTTTTTCATTATCCCGGATTATGATGTCCGGCTGTTAGTAGTAGTAGTAGTAGTAGTAGTAGTAGTAGTAGTAGTAGTAGTAGTAGTAGTAGAAGTAGTAGTAGTAGCAATCGTCACCACCACCACCGTCTCTTCTCTTCTCTTCTCTTCTCTTCTCTTCTCTTCTCTTCTCTTCTCTTCTCTTCTCTTCTCTTCTCTTCTCAGGTCAGGTTCTTTTTCCTGCCAATTATCCTCTCAAACCAATGGTGCAATGCACCAATCAGGTCTCAGGTTTCATACTGTAGCACTTTTCTTGCTGTGCGAGATGTTGCCGACATAACTATTATTATTATAAGATCTGCACTTTTCTGGGATATTATACAGCCTTGATGATAGTTCTCTACCGACGTTTCGGGATAATCGGCACCGTCTTAAAGGGCCAAAATGTCCAAGAAGAGAGGTATTCTTGAAGTTTTAGGACCATTCAGACGGGACCGATAGTTTGTCATACACGTTTACACTTCTTTCCACAGATATAAGGTAAATTTGTCTGTCCACGCCATGAAGGCAAATAGGGGGAGCAGACGTATAGCTCCATTCATTCTTATCATCAGCACTAGATGGAGGTGAGAGGTCAAATTTACGTTTCGGCTGCTTTACTCCTGGAGAAAGAAAGCCGGAACACGTTCAGTAAGACTCTGTTTGCGCCCCAGAGCCTCTGTGGACGTTTCGGATGAGAGAAAATTTCTTCCAACTGATGGATTTTAAACCCGAATGGTCCAAATCCTTAGCCTAGACACTATACAAATCCTTAGCCTAGACACTATACAAATCCTTAGCCTAGACACTATACAAATGAAGGTACCCGTGCTTCCGTTATTTCCACAGACACTGCTGTAAATGGATTTTAATTTCTTCTACAATTCAGACATTCCCAGTGCGGAAGGATTTATGAGAGAATGGAAAATAAAAACGTAATATGAACTTTAACCTTTTAAAGCCTAGCGGTAACTTTACATACGACCAGGTTTAACATTAAAAAATTCTACGTGGTGCCCACATTGCGTTTATGTGTTTTGTACGGATCTCAGAACAAACAGCAACTTTTGCCTTATAAAACATTAAGAGACTGGTTTTTATAACCGAAGTGGAGCGTGTTTACAGCGCGGTACGAACTGGGTCCTTATATAAAACAGATACGCTTCGTCTTTAAAGTGTTAATGTTCAAAAATATACAATGGGTACCGGGTTTAATTCGCTTTGTACATCGTGTAAAAACCCAGAAACCAGGAAAAAGTATGTGTACCGGGTTATTCCTGGGGATAAAGCGGCCGGGGCGTGGCTTTAACCACCTATTCCCATATTGCGCCGAGGTTAAAAAAAGAGTAAAGTTTATACCTGTACTCACTTTCTGCGGCTTTGTGGCTAGAGGGTGAAATTTTTTACATTTTTACTTGTATGGTAACTACGCGCTGTAGGCAAAATATATTGGTGCTGTGGATAAGATGATAATTGTGCTGCAAGGATGTAGAGAGTCCGTTATTACATGTAGGTCAAAGGTTACACACACTGTGCGAAACACATCATCTTCACGCAAGTACTGGATATTTTACTTTTCTTTACATCCATGTTCGAGAAACTTTTCAAAATGACGGCCCATTTTTCTGTAGTGCAAGATGTCAGACTAAACTTCAAACGTCACTTTAACCCTTTAAAGACGAAGCGTATCTGTTTTATATAAGCACTCAGTACGTACCGCGCTGTAAACACTCTCCACTTCGGTTATAAAAACCAATCTCTTAATGTTTTATAAGGCAAAAGTTGCTGTTTGTTCCGAGATCCGTACAAAACACATAAACGCAATGTGGGCACCACGTAGAATTTTTTAATGTTAAACCTGGTCGTACGTAAAGTTACCGCTAGGCTTTAAAAGGTTAAACAAGCATGTTAACAAATGAAAAAGAAACCCCACACTTTAAAAATAATCTGCCTTTTCCTGTAGCCGCTGTTATTTGAAAAATTACAATATTAAAATGGATCTACTATAAGTTTTTTGCACAGATGTGGACTGGACTGAACAGGCTGAGGATGTGGACCAATAAAGCCTTTTATGAAAATTGTGATGAATCTTCGAATGTACAATTTGAGTAGCTAAGAAGTTCTCGAAGAAAACATTGTAGCAGTAAACTTATTAGTTACGTGTTGGCCATACATCCGACTGTATTATCAACATGGATTTTTAGATACCCAGACAAAATAATTTCCAGAAAACTTAGTCATGCAGATCTGTGCTAACCACAGACTGTCAGTACAGTATTTGTAAAGGTTTATAAGGCAAACAGGCAAACTGACATCAAACTGTCGCAGTACACTTGCTGAGGGACCATTTCTGTCTCTGCCATCCGGTTACTGCCACAGATTAGGCAGTGTGTGTGTTGCAGCAAGTAAACGCACTTGATGTCAACCCTTTGAAGTTCAGCTGTTAGTATAGATACTGCCTGTCTCAGCATTTAAAGTGATGTATTTTTCCAACGAGGTGTAAATTTTTATTTCATATGAATGAGAGTAAACAAGCACTGTTTCAATAAACAACATTAACGAATTCAATTTTGTAATTCAGACGATGTGTCTTTTGTGAGACAGAAGCTGAAAATTTAAGACCTGTTTAGATGGGGTGAAGAGAGGCGTGTAAAAGGTTTTGGTTGGGAAAACTGAAGGAAAGACCTAGAAAGAGATGCAAGGATAATATTAAAATTGAACTTGAGGGAATAAGATGAGAGGGCGTGGACTGGGTCTGTCTGGCTCAGGATAGGATAGGACAAGTGGCGAGCTGTTGTTGTCACAGGAGTGAACCTTCGGGTTCCATAAAATTTTAGGAATTTCTCGATTATTTGATGACCTGTCAGCTTCTCTAGAAGAACTCTGTTCCATGGAGTTATACAGTTGATGAGTTATTTGTTTGGTTGGAAAGTTTTTTTTAGTGGTGAAGGGCCCCGCAGCAGACGCTACGGACGCACCGCAGCCTTGAGACTTATTGTGCAACCCTATGATGAAGATGACGATGATGATGATTATTATTATTTGTCCTTTTCCTAGTAATGGAGCACTGGTGGAATGAAATTGACAGGGGAAAACCGAAGTACTCGGGGAAAATCCTGTCCCAGTGCCACTTTGTCCACCACAAATCCCACATGGACTGACCCGGGATCGAACCCGGGCCTCCGCGGTGGGAGGCCGGCGGCCAACCGTCTGAGCCATGGCACGGCCTTTGGTTGGGTAGATACTCAGCTAGTCAGCCAGTCAGTTAGTCAGTTAATTATTCAGTCAGTCAGTTAATCAGCCAGTCAGTTAGACAACCAGTCAGTTAATCAGTCAGCCAGTCAGTCAGTTAGTCAGCCAGTCAGTTAATCAGTCAGCCAGTCAGTCAGTTAATAAGTTAGTCGGTCGGTCAGTTAGTTATTTTGTTGGTTAGCTGGTTGGTTGATTGGTTAGCGTTAGTTAATTAGTTGGTTGGTTGGTTGGTTGGTTGGTTGGTTGGTTGGTTGGTTGGTTGGTTGGTTGGTTGGTAGGTTGGTTTGTTGGTTGGTTTGTTGGTTGGTTGGTTGGTTGGTTGGTTGGTTAGTTGGTTAGTTAGCTAGTTAGTTAGTTAGTTAGTTAGTTAGTTAGTTAGTTAGTCGGTTACTCAATCAGTCAGTCAGCCAGGCAGTCAGTCAGTCAGTTATTTAGAGCGCTTTTAGTTTTCACATTTTTAAAGCAGAAGAATTCACGCTTATTAACCCCTTTTTCATCCTGATTAATGACAACGATTAGGCAGTGTGGGGTTTCCAGAAATAAATGAAGCATCTCACAGCTGACTGGATTTGCATTGGGTCCCCTCCAACAGACTCACTATGGATGACATCTTCTGGGAGAGCTCTGAAGCTAATGGCCTGAATGCTGTGTGATAGGTGAAGGGATATTCTGTGCCTTGCAAAAGGTGAATAAGGCTGGATGCCTGCCCACCTCAATCAGGATGTATCAGCCGTATGCGCTGTTCGTGAAAAGTTTTTGGAGCGCGTTATCCAGAGATGCATTCGGTTCTAAGAATGCATTGTGACAGGTAATCAACTAAGTCAACCGACTGGAAATTTGTAAGCTTCTATGCTGTAGGAAAGTTCATTAACATGTTCACAAATATCCGATATTTGTGTCTTCTGCGCCACTTGAAACAAGTCCCCACGCCGAAAAATTATTTATTATCTACTTTAATATTATCCTTCAAAGTACGCCTATTGGCATATGTTGTCTAATCCCGTTATATTTTCTGATTAAGCAGCTACCTGTTTTCCAATTTTTTCCCCTGCTGATTGCGCCACGTTTCTCGTCATGTTTGATTTAACCATAACATTTTACTAAGACCGCTATCCTAGGCAGCTCGTTCACAATAGTGACGAGGCCACGCGTCTTACAACTTAGTAGTTTGGGTTCGATTTGTGGAAAACAAAAATTTTTAGGCGCGTTTGCAAAAGTCCGAAAAGCGAAAGTCAGCTTAATCATGTCTGTCTGTCTCTCCGTCCGTTCGCATAGAACAACTCTGCTCCCGCTGGACACGCTTTCATGAAATTTGATATTTTCAGATTTTTGTAAAATAAGTCAATAAAATGAAAGTTTTATCAAAATCTGACAAAAATAACGGGTATTTTACATGAAGACCTGTGGACATTTATGATAATATCTCGTTGGCTTCTTAGAACGAGAAACGCTTCCGAAAAATTTGTAAAGAAAATCAAAACTTTTATGTTTAATATTGTTTTTTTTTTCGAAAATCGTGCCGTTTGTGTGATAATGTTGAAAAATGTAGAGCTGGAGAGGCCACACATTACAATATAATACGGCGCATGCGCATTCCATGCTGGGTAACTATGGCTACAGACACATACTCGGAATATGTAATACTTATTGCTTCGCAATTTATTAATTCCGTCTGATCTCTTAAAATGTTTTACGGTAAGAGTTACAAAAACTGAGAAACTGAGCAATGACCATCTATCAGTACGCTCTGTTTGGCCAAACTGTACCTCTAAAGAAGGCCATGAGCAAATGAACGTCCTCTCGTTTCAATGCAACGTTTATATGTAACGTGTGGGAAAAAATGCAAATTAGTTAGAATATAGTTCTTTCTAAACTGATCCGTTTAATTTGTATTGTTGCCGGTGATATTAATTTCCCATAAAAGCAATGTTGTGCAACTTCCAATATTTTATATAGCTAAGAGTGGTACGTAGCTCAACAAAACACACGTTGTGTATTTTGTTTCCATGGAAACAATGGTTAGGGAACGCGCCACAGTTTGACATTATACGTACACTGCGTAACTTGTTATGTTCTGGGACCTACCAGCCTTTTATACAATGAGTGCCGTGGCTCTAGCCCCAAAGTCAAAGCGGCTGGAGCGTGAACGTAAACATTAACGCTTATCTAGTGTAGAGATTAAACATTAGTGGAGAAATACCTCTACTTGCGCCCCCCCCCCCCAAGTTTTCATGGCGTTGTACAGAATCAAACTTTTAAAACTTACTGACACCTGTACTCACCACTACGTTTAACACTAAAAACTGTGCATCCCCTCCCCACAGTGTATGTACGCCTTCCATATTTCCTGCAATCAAGAGTGATTTCCCACCACAGAGCATTAACTGATTGATGTTTATAATGAAAGCACATTTTGTTTTCTGTGAGGTAGGAAGTGGTTTTGTGTATATACATGTCACGTATATTCATTGTAATCTTCAAAGGATCAAGCACAGATACAATTTTAGCTCTCCATTAATGTAGTCTTATTAAAATTATGTATTATTAATATTTGCGTTTCACTAGCGTTAATATATTTTTTTTTGTGGGATTCATCCCGTTGCGGTGTATCGTATCAAAACTGGCATACGTGCTGCCATCTGCCACAACAAGTTTATTATCTTCGTCAATATAGACCACAGGTTGCAGTAGTACTGACAATCCTCAGGCATTTAAAAAACATGACTTTAAAACTCAGAAGTAAAATAAATATATGTAATGTGTATACATACGTATTAAATTTGTGAGATCTGACAAATGTAATATATAATGTTATGTGCCTATTCCATTCCAGAGTCCTGTTGTTTCCTCTTTCTTAGGTCTAAAAACCGTCATAAATTATTTATCACACACTTTCTTTTCGTGAGCACGAAACACTTGCATATCCACCGACTAAGTTTATGTAGGTTCAAGGAGGGAAGGAAAAAGCCTACATAAAATAAAAAGAAGGAAAGTTAAATAGATTGGTCATATTTGGCGTAAGAACTAGCCTCTAAAGCACGTTACTGAAGGAAAGACAAGAAGGAAGGGCAGAAGGGATGGCGAGACGAGGAGGAAGGTGTAAGCGTCCACTGAATGATCTTGAGAAAAGGCGAGGATCCTGGCATTTTAAAGAGGAAGCACCAGATCACACTTTGTGGAGAACTCGGTTTGGACGAGGCTATGGATATGTCGCAAGACCGATTACGCGATGTATGAACGAGTATAAACATGCATTTATAAAGACTTCTGAGTTTTTGGACTTTGCGCACAGTCCTGTGTTCAGAAAGGAAATCAGTGTTCGGAAAATGGATCTGCACTGAACTGGTTCAGAGAGGGAGGGGGCACTTCTTTCTGTGGGGCCGCAATCATTATGTACCTCCCTACCATTTCAGCTGAGAATGGGAAGAGAACCAATTTCACAAACGTTGTGTTTTTCTCAAATAAGAGGAAATAGAGGAAGGCCAGACAGGAAGTAAAGCTAACGGCAACATTCCATCATTCTGAATTGGCTTAGAATTCTGGAAAGTTTAATAATTTTTAAGATATTTCCGGAACGCAAGCTTCGAGCCATACAAAATGCTGTAGCTCCACTTGGCCCAGATGCAAAGCCTGTGTTGCTTTCGGCGGTACAAACATGTGAGAAACAAGAAGAAAATCAATTTCAGCATGTGCGGCCGGCTGCAGTCGCAGCGGAGTTGTTGCGGAGTCTTGCACTGGACAGATGTATCAACAGGACAGGTTACTGATCATGCTACAGGCTAAGTTTGTGGGGGCCTTGCACTGGACAGATGTATCAACAGGACAGGTTATGAATCATACTACAGGCTAAGTTTGTGGGGGTCTTGCACTGGACAGATGTATCAACAGGACAGGTTATGAATCATACTACAGGCTAAAGTTGTGGGGGTCTTGCACTGGACAGATGTATCAACAGGACAGGTTACTGATCATATTACAGGGAAAGGCTGTGAGAGTCTTACAGTGGACAGATGTATCAACAAGATAGTTTTTCTTTGTGGTGAAGGGCCCCGCAGCAGATGCTACAGACGCACCGAAGCCTTGAGGCTTACTGTGCAACCCTGTGATGAAGATTATTCTTTTTTCCGTTTTTCCATGTAATGACACTGACAGGGGGAAACCGAAGTACTTGGAGAAAAACCTGTGCCAGTGCCCCTTTGTCCACTACAAATCCCCCATGGACTGCCCTGGGATCGAACCCGGGCTTCTGTGGTGGGAGGTCGGCGAATGACCGCCTGATCCATAGCACGACCTCATCAGGAGAGGTTACTGAGGAGGTTGCATGTTAAAAATATGAAGTGGAGCAGCCTGCGAAGGAGGTGAATTATCTGAAATAACAAATGTAACATGGAAGCCTAAAATGTATTCCTAGCTTAAACTTTTAAAGCCTAGCGGTAACTTTACATACCACCAGGTTTAACATTAAAAAATTCTACGTGGTTCCCACATTGCGTTTATGTGTTTTGTACGGATCTCAGAACAAACAGCAACTTTTGCCTTATAAAACATTAAGAGATTGGTTTTTATAATGAAGTGGAGAGTGTTTACAGCGCGGTACGCACTGAGTCCTTAAATAAAACAGATACGATTCGTCTTTAAAGGGTTAATTAATCGCCACACCAGTGATATGACGATGTGAAGATAAGTTACTGCTCTAAGCACACATGACCTCGGCACTTAATGGAGGAAATGTTCAGTCTGAAGTTCCGGCCATTTCACTCCCTGTAAAGAGCTTCAAGCTTAAGTACTAGGATATGTGGAACACAGAGTCAGTGTTGACACTCTGACTAAGAAATGAAAGGCCTCTACACTTTTAAATCAAACCCCAATCTAACCCTGTAGCCGTGTCACTATACTAACTGAGCTATTCTGGATCCCCACTTGAAAAAAACGTGCGTAATAGCTCAGCACTTGCAGGTAGAACTGACGACTTATTTGTTAGCATTTTAACCGCAGTCTTTGAATGTGTAATTTTTATGATGCTGAATAAGATGGAAAGTTTTTCGCAAATGGTGAGTAGGGCTACGTGAGATTTGAGATTCTGTTTTGTGCCCTGAAGATGGAAGCAGCATTCCTCCAAGATGCCTGTACCTATCTACTGAACAGAGCATCGTATTTCAAAAGGCCATAATTTTGGTACAACTGTATAGATTTTACGTCCAATTTTATGTCGTTTAATATAATAGCAAATTTCGGTCATAAATTTAAATATAAGACGGAAACACTTTAGGAGAGCCGAGATGCAATCACGAGACCTTCCCGATAAGAAACAGCACTGCTAACAACTGCAACCCCACATTACAGACTGACTGTTCCTTTCACGATCCGCCACTGAGCAAAGCTCTATATTTAGATGTAACATGATAATTTACATAACTGAAGCATTTCTGAGCGCGCATCATGGTAGGGACGGAAATGACGAAAAAAATTAAAAACCCCTGTTTTATTCATATAAATATACATGACGTTAGGAAAAAAGTAATGGACTAAGTTGGAATGCCTGCATGTATACGTGTAATTGAATTCACATCCATCCCTTTGTGCTTGAAAAGTCAATGCATGTGTTCTGAAAACTGATTGTAGTGCAGTTGTCTGAAAACTGATTGTAGTGCAGTTGTCTGAAAACTGATTGTAGTGCAGTTGTCTGTAAACTGATTATAGTGCAGCTGGTGTATCACATACACGTATATGATGTCACCAGTAGGCTCTATGTCACACATAATAATTTCCTGTCTTTCGAGAGCAAAATTATCTCTATCCAAACAACCGTTGAAATTTAACTAGGCGTCAGTAGCTGTCAAGAACTTAACAACACACATTATCATGCTTTTAAAACAGTAATGTCCATGAAAAATTACGATGTCAAACATTTTTCTTCCTTCCTTCACTGTCTTTTCCTTTTTCCTTTATTTCCCTGTATATCTCTTATTCTTTTCAGTTTTATGTCAGTTTTGTTTTATGAAACAAGTAACCACGGATCCCCCCCTTAAAACCAACAACACAAACCAGGGTACGGGACTGTAACATGATCCTGGTGGCTGGATTCTTCGCAGAAGACGTTCTTTCGCCGCTCATTTCAGAATGACTTCAAGCCATCTAGCCTCCTGTGCTCAATGGAAAAGAAGAAAGGAGACCCCCGCGCTGTAGTGCTAACTTCTACCTCTATGGAACGTATCTTGTATCAGGCAGGCATAAGCGTAACCTGGCTAATAACACTGGGGGGGGGGGGCGCAAAACTGACCCTGGGTATTAAGAACTTTATTTTACAAAGTAGTCAAATTTGAAAGAGGGGGAAATTGGTCCCATGAAACTTAATTTTTTCATTTTCTTTCTTCTGTCTACATTTTATTTGCCATTATCCAATTCTGTAACGAAATAAATTATTCCTAGGTTGAAAAAATATTGGGAGGGCATTTGTCCCCCTATTTGGCCCCTAAGTTACGCCTATGCAGGCAGGGTTATTTTCTGGCCCCCACACACTAACTGCTGAGGTCCAGGTTCGGTTCTAGGCCACTTTATGTGAGATTTGTGGTGGAAATGTGACAGTGGGACAGATTTTTTAGGAGTACTTAAGTTTCCCCGTGTCAGTTATCATTCCACCAATGGTCCTGTGTGTTTCATTTACTCATCACCGACGCTGCATAATCTTAGTGAAAATGTCTTGGGAATAACACATTTAAAACAAATTGTTTTGCTGTAATATTCTGCATCTTAGTGTAAGTCTATACTAAGTTCTACGGTATTTAATTCACGTCACTAGTTGTGGCAGAGGTTACAGGAACAGTGTGACATAACACAAGGACAAAGAAATTAGTTTTTTTTTTTCATTACTTGTGTCACCTTAATATCTGACCTTACATAACTTATGCATTAAGAAGCCTTTTAATAATTTGTAATTCATTATGGAGGGTAATTCCACGTGTCGAGTGTAGGCCTTGTAAGCAAGATGCATTTAAATACGATAAATGTTTTGGGAAATTTAGATTAGCAAATGCAGGGAAACCTACGGACTGACATCTCTGTTAATATTGCAGTAATATTGAAAGAAGATATTTTTATTGATGCATAGGATATGCATTTTATTATTCTGCATCATCCAGTAAGAAATACATTCCTCTTCTCGCTATATGTTTCCTTTCAGTAGCCAAAAGGGCTGTCACAATATGGAGCTTCTTTCAGTAGCCAACAGGACTGACAATATGGGACTGCTTCTGTAGCCAAGAGGACTGTCACAAAATGGGACTTTTAGCCAACAGGACTGTAACAATATGGGACTGCTTTCATTAGCCAACAGGACTGTCACAATATGGGACTGCTTTCATTAGCCAACAGGACTGACAATATGGGACTGCTTTCATTAGCCAGCAGGACTGTCACAATATGGGACTGCTTCTGTAGCCAAGAGGACTGTCACAAAATGGGACTTTTAGCCAACAGGACTGTAACAATATGGGACTGCTTTCATTAGCCAACAGGACTGTCACAATGTGGGACTGCTTTCATTAGCCAACAGGACTGTCACAATATGGGACTGCTTTCAGCAGCCAACAGGACTCGCACAAAATGGGACTGCTTTCAGTAGCCAACAGGACTGTCAAAATATGGGACTGCTTTCAGTAGCCGAAAGGACTGTCACAATATGGGACTGCTTTCAATAGCCAACAGGACTGTCACAATATGGGATTGTTTTCATTAGCCAACAGGATTGTCACAATATGGGATTGTTTTCGTTAGCCAACAGGACTGTCACAATATGGGATTGTTTTCTTTAGCCAACAGGACTGTCACAATGTGGGATTGTTTTCATTAGCCAACAGGATTGTCACAATATGGGATTGTTTTCGTTAGCCAAAGGACTGTTACAATATATGATTTCTTTCAGTAGGTAATAGGACTCTCACAGTGTATGTTGATTGGAAATCGGTTGTAGACCTACACACGTACTTGAAAAGAGATTTTGAATGAGGATTAGAAAAGAGTCCAGAAACTCAACAGCAGTACTAGCATATCGCTTTAACCGCTGTGTCTATTCTACCTTCTTGGAAGAAACAGCACATTTTATAATATCCCTGGGTTCTTTTTGCCCCTGTCTAGTCCTAGGTAGTAAGCAGGGCAACGACAGAACATGAGACAGGAATGTTGAATTTTGAACTTATATTGGACATTCCCTTGCTTCTTTACTGTTCGTTAACCGGCATGTGTTTGTGTGCGCCCTGTGGGCAAAGTGTGATGGAACTTTGCACCTCGCTTTGTTTAATGAGGAGATTTTGAACTGAACAGTTGAAAGTGCTGACCTGTGTAGCACTCTGCAGCATGGAAGACACGATAGCTCGGAGCAGTTCCAATTATGGACAGGGTGACGAGTTTGTTTCGCTTTGCCATCTAATACGAACAGAGATTAAAATAAATACATTCAGGTGTAAAAGCTTTTAAGACCCTGGATCAGAAATAGTTGCACTTAGTTGCTACGCCAATATATGAGCACAGATTGAGAAGGATTTACTTTGGACGAACTTAATAACTAAAAACGTCCGAATATCATTTAGGTCTACCCAGTACGGTATGTTTTTATGATAAAGTATGACGGAAATATTTGGACATTTAATTAATTAGAAATTCGAAATCCTATTTACACAGTTATTATAGTGACTTGAAAATATGTTTTCACTATCCGAAATATGTATGCACAGTATATCATCGTCGTCGTCGTCATCATCATCATCATCATCATCATCATCATTGCATAGGCTGTCTTCCGAGACATACACAGCCACTTCCAGAACCAGTTCTCAATACAGTGCGATCTAGCGCTTCCTCATTCAATTTACAATTTCCTGAAGGTTTTCCATTAGCTGCTTACGTCTGCTTCCTCGTCTTCCCCTCACTTTTATATTTCCCTCTGTCTTTCTTTCAGTAACGTGTGTTAGAAGGCAGATGTGACGAATGCAATAAACCTTATTAGAATGCGCCTTTCCTTTTTGATTCTATATAATACTTCTTCCTTTCTCACACGGTCGATCGAACTTATCTTTTCCATCCTTTTTCAGGACAGCATGTCAGAACTTTAAAGATAGTTACGATATATCTTCTTCTTCTTCTTCTTCTTAGTCCTTCCTTCTTCTACCTACTTGTTCACAGTAGGTGTAGAGGATTTTGTTGATTTCACTTGATCACACTGAAGTACAATCGGTAGGACTCCTCTGGACGAGGGATCGGCCCATCGCAGAGACCTCTACCTGACAAAGCAAACACTGTATAGGAGAAATAAATCCATGCCCCGGTGGGATTCGAACCCACGATCCCAGCAAGCGCTCGGCCGCAGACCTACACCTTAGACCGCGCGGCCACTGGGATCGGCCAATGATGTATGTCAGTTATTAAATATAACCTGATATTACACATGTCCGTCTAATATTTGTGTAAATAAGGTTTGAAGTTTGTAATTATTTGTATCTATGAATAATACAGCGGAATGGATAAAAGGAGAAATATAGGCTGTAAGATGCCAAGTGGCCAACTTGCTTCAATTATCCCAGAACACTGTAAAGAAGATAAAGTTTAAAAAATATCCGGAGTTTAGTCCAAATTGGCTCGTTACTAGCCGAAACATGTAGTCACTCTAGCCTGTAGACTATATTAGTTATACAGTATAACCTGATATTGTGCATTTCGGTATAATAGCTGTTTAACCTTTTAAAGCCTAGCTGTAACTTTACATAAGACCAGGTTTAACATTAAAAAATTCTACGTGGTGCCCACATTGCGTTTATGTGTTTTGTACGGATCTCAGAACAAACAGCAACTTTTGCCTTATAAAACATTAAGAGACTGGTTTTTATAACCGAAGTCGAGAGTGTTTACAGCGCGGTCCGCACCGAGTCCTTATATAAAACAGATACGCTTCGTCTTTAAAGGGTTAAACAGGATTTCACATTTGGAGTGACTTAAATCTATAAATAACATAGCATAATTTGTCAAGAAGACATGAAGGTATGTACATCTACTAAATTTGAATCCAACCTTCCCATAATGTAGGACTCAGATGAATAATCCAGTAGGTGTCTATATTTTTGGGAAAGAAGTGGTGATGCTTTTAAAAATGCGTGCTATGTGATTTTATATAGGTTGAAATTCTACTTATTTTGTTGTGCCTGATGCCAATTTATAGGAGATAAAACGTCCACATTCACAATATTACGTCTGTGATACCCTGAGGCTGTGAATACGAAGTACATGATCTTGTGGGTTATGTCGACATATATTTTGGTAAACTGACCCCAAAATTACGAAGGTTTAGTTCCACTCATTCTTACCCTCAGCACCAGATGGAGGTGTATTGTCAGCTGCATGCCCTCGGCTGCTTTACCCCAACTACAAATTGTATGTGAGGTAAATTACAAACGCAAGAGCTTGGTGAATGGGTACGGATCTTGAAGGAGGCGGTGGTTATATCTGGCATTCTCCTGGAGAGGCAGAGGACCGTCAGCAATGAAACCGGTGGTCTACCCAAGATGCCAACGCGGTAACTCTCACCTACACATGGACAAATTCACCACAGCATAGACTGCTCTTACTCTTTAAAGTGCAATATATTGCTCTTAACAGCAACTACACGTGTTTATAGCAAATGGCTTTCACAAATTTTGGCCGCCCAGAGAGTTGAACACAAACCTACTTAGAACCCGGTTAGTACGACATGGCACACGGGGACACGTGGGAGGGGAAGCGATGGGGAAACAGACGAATGGAATGGGTAGTCAGCAAGCTACCAGCTGAGGCACAAGACTCGGCTGCCACCAACTGTCATTCCCACCGAGTTATATGGACTTGCCCGTTTCACATAAAGACGAAATCTGGTTCCAGTGCCGTCTGCCATCTCATTCTAACTGCAGTATACCATGATTCATTACAGTAAATTGATTAACCTGAACTGCATTTCACCTGCGCTAACACGGCAGCTCTCCAACACGGTGGAACCATGACGTCGTGCTTTCAAAAAACGTTTATTCAGTGGCTTTCAAACAGGGTGTGTTTAGGCCTGCCAGTCTGTCCAACCTATTCAAATGCATTACACTCATTTTTGGTTCTCGTTACATAGAAATTAACTGAATGATTCCTGGATTATTTATACTATGTCCGTGTGACTAATTGAACACCAACACGTGAAGACGCCTGTGGGGAATGGAGGTATAGTTGACAGGGCTGCTGAGAGCGGGTTCGGACCCCCATCAACAAAGATTCTGTTAAGTCACCGCGCACGGTGTAAGTTCCTAAGGTAGCAGCCGGTATTAAGCTTTTGTTAGTACGATTCTTACAACCGGCAGTTACGCTTTCCTACTGTAAGAAATGGTAGGTTTGGGTAGGAAGAAGAAACTGAGGAAACAAAAGCAAAGCGTCCTAAGCAAGATGGCGGCTAGCCGCAATTGCCGTTACCACGACAAACCAGTACTTGATCTTACATGAAAATAGCGAGAAAACCAAAAACATATGCAACATATTCGGTCCCTAGGCCCCCTTCCGGACCGCTGGGCCCCAGTCATTTTTACTGACTTTCCTTCCTCCTCTCGTCGACACTGACAGCTGAACTCATTAACCTCAGCACTAAACTAAGGTGAAGGGTCAGCTTCAGGCTGCCGTACCTTTTTCTCCGGAGCCAATGGCGGAACCCAGAACCGGCCTGTTTGCTGAACAGCCCCCGCCGAAATGGAAACCCGATTCTCTATCGTTCACCCAGTACCCTAGTCACGATAGCCACAGAGTTACCCCCTCTAAGTCTTGGATTTTTAACAACGCCTTTGTCTTCAATATACTGCGTATTGGAACATGTAGGCGTGTAATGACTGCAACAGAGGCGGCCAACCGAGGCGTGGTCTTCTGATTTCCCATATGGGAAGTGTCCAGGCAGGCTCTGGGGGTCTACCCAGTCGCCTATTTAATGGACACCGGGGCTGTTTGGGGAGTTCTTATATGCGCTCTGCACAGACGTTTGTCTAAACAGTAGCTGGAAATGATAATATGAGAGGGCATTTCGGCACTGCAACGTAACTGTTTTCCAAGAACAAAGTTTCAAGTACGTAGAGTATACATAGGTCAACACACAGGATGAACGAAAAATTCAAGACCGAGCCTAAATAAGGTGAGTCTGGAGCACAGTACAAGAAAAAAATTATATGAACATGAAATTTCTGAAGCATGCTTTCCGAGTTACTGTTTTATGTAAGGACTCAGTGCGTACCGCGCTGTAAACACTCTCCACTTCGGTTATAAAAACCAATCTCTTTATGTTTTATAAGGCAGAAGTTGCTATTTGTTCTGAGATCCGTATAGAACACATAAAGGCAATGTGGGCACCACGTAGAATTTTTTAATGTTAAACCTGGTCGTATGTAAGGTTACCGCTAGGCTTTAAAAGGTTAAAATGGATGGTCAAACTGTCCACCTCGAGCTTCAACACACGAAACAGCATGTCTGTCCAGTGACTGCCTTACGCCATGGAAAATTTCGGGTGCCATACGAATCATCTCAGATCAATTCTGTATTCTTTGTTGCAAGTCCTGGACTTCGCTGACTTCTATAGCACAAACACTAGACTTCAGATGTCACCAGAGATAAAAATATAAGCGATTAAAATCAGAGGAAGGAGCAGGTAATGCTTTGGTCCACATCGTCCTATCAATTGTTACGGAAACACATTGTTGTAAGAGTTACTGAAATGCAAGAACAAAATATCGTGGAGCACGATCATGCATGAACCGTTAATGAATCCTAGTCTGCAGATCCACATCTTGCAGCAGCTGTGGAAGGACGTTTCGTAGGAAATCGTCTTAAACAGACACAGACGTGCTGGAAGAAAATAGAGTTCCAGAAGTCTGTGTCCTGCAATGCCTTCTTTGATACTCAAGGAAGACTCTTTGCATATTTTCTGTAACTGTCAGGGGGCCGTAAGTCGAATGCCACACTTCAGAAGACGTGTGTGTTCATGTAATGTTTTTTCTTGTATTCTGATGTAGATTCTCCGTCCGTACGTCTGAGGTATGCATTTTTCTTCCGCCGTGTAGACCATTTTCAGTATGCCTGTGTACAGCTGTGTAGGTGTGGGCCTGTGTGAAGCGACTCCGAATACAGAAGGTCGTAAATGGTAAACAGAGTGGGATTTGAGTGACAGAGAGAGAGATCAAGCAGTACAACAAGAAACGGTGGTCAGGGCAGGCTTGTTCTGCTGCTCGTCAGAAACCAGCGCCTGCACACCACGGCTATCCCCACCCCAACCCGCCTGAAATTTTCGCCTCTTTCTCTTCTCGTTTTTTTGTGCGAAGAGTTTCTTGGCTTGTTACGTGGGAAGAGAAACACAACTTGTATAGCATGCGTGTCGGTGTGTTGGTATGTTTGCGTGTTTATGTGGGTCTGTGTTTGTGTGTGTATGCGTGTGTATATGTGTGTGTGGGTATGAATGTGTTTCTGTGTGTGCATGTGTATGTGGATCTGTGATTGTGTGCATATGTGTAGATGTATGTATGTATGTGCATGTGTGTGTGCATGTGTTTCTGTATGTGTTTCTGTGTGTGCTTGTGTACGTGGGTCTGTGTGTGTGTGCCTATGTGTATGCGTGTGTACGCTTATGTTGGTGTGTATATGTGTATTACGCTTTTGTGTCTACGCGGGTGTGCATGTGCATATGTGTATGTGGGTGTGTACATGTGTTTCTGTATGTATGTGTGTATATGTGTGAGCCTGTGAGTGTGTGTGTGCGTGCGTGCGTGCGTGTGTGCTCAAAGGAGTCTTTTGGGCCAGTCCTTAATGGATGCAGTTTGTTCCGGACCTTGTCCAAAGTGTAGCAACATTTTGCAACTTGTTTCAAGCTATTACTGCCGGCAGTTCTGAGGGTCTAAACATAGAAGGCTGTGACAGCAAGTTCTCTTGCGTGTAAACTTGCTCTCTATCTCTGTGATCAGTCTTCGCTTAGAAACCAACTTAACTCTTACTTTGCTTCACAGCAACTCTACACTTAATGGAACCTGAGAGTAACTTGTCATGTTCACCAAAGCCTGCTACTAGACCCTGCCATAAGTCAGTTAAATGCAGTACATAACCTCACATATTATCTCTTTAAGACTGACTCTCATAATACCTACCCGCGTAAACGGTCCCTACATTTTCTGACGAACAATTCATGTGTGTTTTGTACTTTCCCGATTTCTGGTAAGCCTAGACGTCTTTTCTTAATTGCATCATCCTGAAAGTAGGTGACAAAATACGGCCTGATCACAGTGAACCACACATTACTTCCTCTTGTCGGTCCAAATATTCCATCTGCTTTTCAGACAAAGAAAACAAAGCGAGTTGCCATTGGTGTTGTCGTGAGGGTTCGTACGTGTGTTTAATTTCCGAAATTATTTAAAAGGAATTTCGCAAAATAAGTTCCATATGGGTATGAAACATTGAGAGAGGAACAAAGACTGAGGGTGTTCGAGAATGGGGTGCTGAGAAAGATATTTGGGCGTAAGAGGGACAAGGTAACAGGGGAGTGGAGAAGACCACATAACGAGGAACTTTATGATCTGTACTGCTAACAAAATATTATTCGGGTGATCAAATTAAGAAGAATGAGATGGGCGGGGTAGGTAGCACGTACGGAGACGAGTTTCATGTATGGTTTCAGTGCGGAGACCTGAGAGAAAGATGCCACTTGGAAGACCTAGGGGCTGATGGGAGAATATGTTAGAATGAATCTTAAAGAAGTACTGGACTCTGGACGGAATTGGTTTATTTCAGGACAGGGAAAAGCATCGGGCTCTTGTAGATGCGGTGATGATTTTTCTTTTTCCATAAAATGGAGGGAATTTCTTGACTAGCTGAAGAACTCATGGATTTTCAAGGACTTGCTTCTACGGATTTATTTATTTATTTATTTATTTGGTTGGTTGGTTGGTTGTTTGGTTGGTTGGTTGGTTGGTTGGTTGGTTGGTTGGTTGGTTGGTTGGTTGGTTAACTACTTAATCAGTCAGTTGGTCGGTCAGTTAGTCGGTCAGTCAGTTAGTTCGTTATTTACTTATGTGGTCTGAAGACACAATAGGGGTCGAAACATGTTGCCTTATTGTGTAAAATAAGGTACCTGGTTTTTAATAAATTTTTTGCTTCAGACTAGTATTTTGAAACTATTCATTTTGTACAAAGCAGTATGTCGAATGTCAAGGCGAACAAGTAGTTGGGGTTTGTAGGGCAAAACTTCAAGACATAAAGGGTATATTTGTGTAAAAATGCTCCAAATTCAAAGTAAAATAAAATAAAACAACAGCAATAATTAGTAACCTTTTAAAGCCTAGGGGTAACTTCACATACCACCAGGTTTCACATTAAAAAATTCTACATGGTGCCCACATTGCGTTTATGTGTTTTATACGGATCTCAGAACAAACAGCAACTTTTGCCTTATAAAAGATCACGAGATTGGTTTTTGTAACCGAAGTGGAGAGTGTTTACAGCGCGGTACGCACTGAGTGCTCATGTAAAACAGATACGCTTCGTCTTTAAAACGTTAATCCACCTGTAGAACTGCAGATATACGTAGAGCGACTGCCGTCCTGAATTGTGTCAAGTCTTTTCTAATAAAATATGGATTTATTCCATCCGAAAGACACGCTACAACGAATGTAAATTCGCTTCTTCCGTATTTACATATTATAATCCAGCACTTTCTTTTTTAGATTCCGCCGCAGCTGGTCCACCCTAACGCGCCATCCTGTTGCAGTTTGTCTATCCTGCCTTATGTTCAAACTATAAATTGTTGCCGATATTAAAATCTGCTAATTCTCGGAAATTCAGTTGGTTTTTTTTAGAAATAGATAACCTCTTATCCACACAGCCATAAAAGAGGCATATTACAGTGTGGTAATAGGAATATGTAGCAGCATTAAATCCACAAAATGCCCTCATTTTGCGTGAAAACCTTCAGCGCGAGTCTCACAAACCTACGGCCCTCCTACCTCAGTCACGTGATTGCAGCTGCTACGTAAGCAGACCAATACTGGCACTTCCACCGCTCTGACTGCAGAAACACGCTGATCTACGCGCACACGGCTTCGCGCACTCTCCAGACTTGTGACATCAGCCTAGGCTCGCTAAATGCACGTGCGCCTGAAGCTAGAGACTTTATGGAATTACTGCTGCTATAAACTTCATGAGTTCTGCTTCGAACTGTTTATGACTTAACGTAGATTCATTACCTATGCAGCAGTAGGTTTATATTTGCAAAATGTGTTTAACTAAACCAATAAAATTTTGTGGAATAATACTGGTAAAAGTGCATTTCGAAAATGAGACAAGTAGGGAGGATGTGCTCTGTGGGGTGGCCGTCAATTCCCTAATAATTATTTTTAATCCACTAGAGTATTTGATATCTCCTGCCGTTTTTTTCTCCTGTAAAGACAACTGCATTAGGCCACATATGCGCCTGGTTCTATGCAAAGTGTAGCCCCTGAACCAAACTACGCCTCTGGCAATTCATTAGCACTGTATCGTTCTTCGGTCCCTTAAAGTTTGTCGTTACGGCCGCAAGTCTTAGAAACAATCTCACGTTCTAATCCCACATACTCGCTCTTATTGTTGCGTAAATCCCTCTATTAGACTGGAAAGAGGATTTTGTGATGGGATGGGCTTTGTGCAGAGTAGCAGCCGTGAGGGATCGTTTTATATACAGGGTGTTTCTTTTATAAAGTAAAAGTTGGAGCGGCCGAAAGGATTAAGTCAATGAAAAATCCCAAGCATCCCATCGGGGATCAAACACGCGACCTTTCGACTTGTGGCGCAGTGCCTCAACCAACTGCGCCACTAGCGATAAAAACCGAGAGACGGAACAGGGGGGTCTGTGCATGGAACAGGGGGTCTGTTCATAGAACAGGGGGTCTGTGCATGGAACAGGGGGTCTGTGCATAGAACAGGGGGTCCGTGCATGGAACAGGGGGGTCTTGCACGGAACAGGGAAGTCTGTGCATGGAACAGGGGTCTGTGCATGGAACAGGGGGTCTGTGCATGGAAGGGGGATATGTGCATGGAACAGGGGGTCTGTGCATAGAACAGGGGTCTGTGCATGGAACAGGGGTCTGTGCATGGAACAGGGGTCTGTGCATGGAACAGAGGGGTCTGTGCCTGGAACAGAGGGGTCTGTGCATGGAACAGGTGGTTCTGTGCATGGAACAGGGGGGTCTGTTTATGGAACAGAGGGGTCTGTGCATGGAACAGGGGGGTCTGTGCATGGAATAGAGGGTCTGTGCATGGAACGGGGGTATGTGCATGGAACAGGGGGGTCTGTGCATGGAACGGGGGTCTGTGCATGGAACAGAGGTCTGTGCATGGAACAGGAGGGTCTGTGCATGGAACAGGAGGGTCTGTGCATGGAACAGGGGGTCTGTGCATGGACAAAGTGCCAGAACAGTCCTGGAGAGCGTAAAAGAAGGCAAAAGAAGGGCGGAAACCGATGGGTAAACTGATGAAAGGGAATCAGATTTTATGTGTCCGGTGACTCAGTTTTAGCATTGACGTTGCTAGAAAAATATGTAGGTTCCACGGTGAACTATAAAACACAGAAATAACAGCAAATATGTAGAATCGCCGGTATGTTTCAGATGTTTATGTTTACCAACCCTATGAATGTTACGGGACGCCATCTTCTGCGTAAGAGAAGTACTATGCCTCAAAGTTGGCATTCCTGACATCATGACTTTCGAGTGGTAGTTGCTTTCCGCAGAACTGTGCCTTGAACTCACGAGAGCATGTGACACAGGCTGCATAATGACAGCCTGCAGCAAATCGCATCTCTTGTCAGACTGTTGCACTGTTTGTAACCGCGTAATTATCCCACTTTCCTTGACTTTCCTTTATCAAGCCACAGGTTCTGTGGTTACATTAACCGCGACAGATGGCCAGCAGAACACATCTGTCATCTACAGGCGTAAATTGGCTAATAACATTTTTCTCCTCTGGTACACTATCCCCCAGCGGGCCAGGGTATCCTCATTGTTGAGGCTACACGATCACATTCACACACACCACACTCGGTAGGACTCCTCTGGACGAGTGATCAGCCTGATGCAGAGACCTCTACCGGACAATACCCAGCGCTAACAAGATAGGATTCGGCGGGATTCGAACCCACAACCCAACCAAGCGAACGACCGCTGACCCACGCCTTAGACAGCGCGGCCACTGGGATCGGCTTAATATGTTTGTATTTATTGTGCTTGAACGAGATGAATATAAATAAATGTGTAATTAAATACATAAATAAAGATTTTGATAAATAATGGAACCTTTCGGCGACCGGCATCGAACTTTTTAATAACATGGAAGGTTTCGCAGTTCTTCCCTCTTCTACCTACTTGTTCACAGCAGGTGTCGAGGGTTCTTGTGATTTCACTTGATCACACTCAAGACACATACCACGGTCGGCAGGACTTCTCTGGACGAGGGATCGGCCCGTCGCAGAGACCTCTACCTGACAACACACTGTACAAGACAAACATCCATGCCCCCGGTAGAATTCGAACCCACGATCCCAGCAAGCCCTCGGCCGCAGACCTACCCCTTAGACCGCGCGGCCATTAGGATGGGCAATATTGAAGGTGGGGGGGGGGTGCAAAATACAACATGGAAGTTAGGAACTCAGATGCATTTATTCTGCTTCCCGTAAAGGAACGCTTTTAATTTTTTTCTGCCTTTACACCACTCTAGTAATAGTTCTTTCAAATATTTATCTTTTTTTTTGCACGTTTTCAACTCAGTAGCCAACAAATGCTGTTTTTTAGGCACAAAAAATACTGGAGGGACATTTGCTCTGCTCATCCCGCAAGTCACGCCTGTGTTTTCGTCCGTGTTATGTGCGGGAAACATTCCATTATTTAATGCCGATTTTCGTACGGAAGTGAAATATATACTGCAACCTGTTTGGCCTAGCAAGTAGACCTACTTGCTGAATGCAAATCAAATATTATCAAAATCTATGGAGTTGTTTATGGGATATCTCATATGTGCCCCTTAGAAAATACATTTATAGTCTTATGTGAACTGGGCACTTTTAATCAGCTATTTCGCTAATATTCGGAATTAGGAGACTAACGCGCGACGTGGGTTTTTTAAGTCTTTCATCACTAATGTTTTTTGTATTGTCCTGTCTTTAACTTTGGCTTCACCTATTCCTAGTTAGCTAAATTGGTTATAGGAAAAATTTTGTGATTTCCCTTTGTATACTGTAGATACTGCCAATATGATCTTTGAAATAAAACGTTTTAAAAAAAACGTGAGATGTCACTGACGCTGCAGGAAGCAAACCGTCCCCTGCTACTGCTTAGGCGCTGATAGACACAAGTACAGGCGGAGAAGCAAACTTGACTTCGACTTCTTGAATTTGTAAATAACGCCAAATAAACAAATATTATTTTCCAAAACAGAATTCACAGGCTAGTTTTTATATCTCAGTCTTTATAATTCTCTCTCTCCCCCTCTCTCTTTCTATATATATATAAGCAGGCGGCTACAGTCTTTGCGGCCGTATCCCGCATCCTAGTCGCCATCTACTTCTATCTAGGTAGTCTTCTTCCCATAGATTTCTTCCATCCATTGCTTGTTTTGCCTTCTTCTTCCAAGTATTTCTCGGTCTTCCTCTCTTTCTCCGTTCAATTGTAGTCCATTCATATACCCTTTAGACAGTCTATCTTCTTCCATGCGTTCCATGTGTCAGTACCGTTTAAGTTGTTCAGCTTCCATTGTGTTTGTCAGTGGTACTTCTGTTTCCATAACCTCCCTAATTCTGTCATTTCTTACCTGTTCTAGTGTCAGTCCACAGCATCTTCTCCAAAAACTCATTTCTACTGCATTAATTTTTTTGGAAAGCTTTGAATCCATGACCATATATTGTTGGCGGCTCGACTATTGATTTGAATTTTCCTTGTTTAGTGTTTTTGGAAATTATATCGTTCCATAGAAGTAAGTGCAGCTGTCTTATGATCTTTTTCCCTTGTAGCATTTTGTTATAACTCAGACTTTTTAATTCAGACGCAGTGTCCTCTGTCAAATGCGATATAATTTGCAAATGTTATTCATCTTTCAAGAAGCTGGTTTGACCCTTTAAAGACGACGCGTATCTGTTTTATATAAGGACTCAGTGCGTACCGCGCTGTAAACACTCTCCACTTCGGTTATAAAAACCAGTCTCTTAATGTTTTATAAGACAAAAGTTGCTGTTTGTTCTGAGATGCGTACAAAACACATAAACGCAATGTGGGCACCACGTAGAATTTTTTAATGTTAAACCTGGTGGTACGTAAAGTTACCGCTAGGCTTCAAAAGGTTAAGTGTAGTCGGTATAGCTACTACGCTACACGCTTTACAGTCCGGTGTTCGCATCCCAGTAGAGGCAAGAAATGTTTCTTATCCCCAAAAGTGCACACTGGGTTCGAGACCCACCCAGTCTCTTATTCAATGCGGGACCGTGGTTATTTCCCCGGGGGTAAAGTGGCCGGGGCGTGAAGTAAAATATTCACCTGCATCTAGTGACGAGGTTATGAATGAGTGCAGGTATACTTCTAACTCATGGAATGGAAAGGGAAAATTTTTTACGATAATTTTATTCAAGCTATAAAGGGGTGAATCTGGCTTCGTTTTTGGAAATGCGTAATTGAGATTAAATCAGCAGACGTGGCAATGTACGTTGTAACCGAAATCTGGTGAGAACGGATATTCCTGTGACGGTTGCAGTGTCTAACTGCAAGAAAGTCTGCATTGCAGGAGTCGGCGCCATTATCGTTGTTATAAAGAAAATAGGGCGGGCTTGGGGTGGCTTGGCTCTGTCATGGCTGGGTTCACTCAGGATGTAAAGTCTTGTCAGCGGGTACCATTTTGCAGCAAATGGTGGCGACGACAACCTGAACTGACTGACTGACTGACTGACTGACTGACTGACTGACTGACTGACTAACTAACTAGATGGAGCAGTCCTTCCTGCGAAGCTAACAGGTCCTCAGCTAGTCAAGAAATTCCCAACATTTTGTGGAACACAAAGGTTCATTACCGCATTCACAAGAGCCCTCCACCTGTCCCTATTCTGAGTCAGCTCAATCCAGTCCATGCCTCCCCATCCCACGTCTTGAAGGTACATTTTAACATTATTCTCCCATCTACGCCTGGGTCTCCCAAGTGGTTTGCTTCCCTCAGGTCTCCCCACCAAAATCCTGTATGCACCTCTCCTTTCCCCATACTTGCAACATGCCCCGCCCATCTCATTCTTTTCGATTTGATTTATGGAACCCGGAGGTTCATTACCGCATTTACAAGAGCCCGCTGCCTGTCCCTATCCTGAGCCAGCTCAATCCAGTCCATGCCTCCCCATCCCACGTCTTGAATATCCGTTTTAATATTATCCTCCCACCTATGCTTGGGTCTTCCAAGTGGTCGCCTTCCCTCAGGTCTCCCCACCAAAATCCTGTGTGCACCTCTCTTTTCCCCATACTTGCAACATGCCCCGCCCATCTCATTCTTCTCGATTTGATTGCACGAATAATAATTGATGACGAGTGACGACAAAAGAACAAACGTGTATGGGATACGGAATTATTCCTGTAGTAGCATTCATGTGCAAGCATCGGCTATGTTGCGGGTTGCTAGGCAGAAGTCGATAGGCGTAAATTTTTACACCGAAATTTAATGCAGTGCGGTCTGTCGATATATGACACATATGACGGGACATTTGCTGGCGGTAGATTATACGTATGACAGGACATCTGTTATCGTGTTATCTAGTGACTGCTGCCAACCTTGAAAATTGGAGATTATCTGGGAAATTAATTTGTACAGGCTGTTGGAAGTCACAATAATAATGTAGACCGAAAAGGGTTAAACAAATGTGCCATGATTTGCTAAGTTTTTTTTCTTTCCTGTAACGATAAACTGAATTCAGGCTTCTAGAAGAATAGGAAGTTGAAAACTGATGGTGTTCCCTTTGCCTTCACTCTACGCTTTGTGTTCAGTATACCAAAATATTTTGATGTCCCAAAACTAAAGCGAAATAAACTCTTACTTAATGTTTAACGCTTTAAAGACGAAGCGTTTCTGTTTTATATAAGGACTGAGTGCGTACCGCGCTGTAAACACTCTCCACTTCGGTTATAAAAACCAGTCTCTTAATGTTTTATAAGGCAAAATGTTGCTGTTTTTTCTGAGATCCGTTCAAAACACATAAACGCAATGTGGGCACCACGTAGAATTTTTTAATGTTAAACCTGGTCGTATGTAAAGTTACCGCTAGGCTTTAAAAGGTTAAGATTTTAAATGTTTAATATTATTTATTCCATACACTGTGCTTGTAGACATTTATATATAACCCAAAAATGTACATAATAAATTTACCTGTTATACATAAACCGGGAACCTCCTGCATGTTTCGGCGATGAATCGCCATCACGAGGGAGATATTAACGCAAAGAATTGTATGATTAATGCATCAAGTTTCATATGTTAATTGTAAATTTGAAGCAGAAATCTTCTATTTCTTTGCATTAACGTATGTTAATGACGTTGGCGATTTATTGCTGAAACATGTAGGAGTGTTCATATATATATATATAACTTACAATTTGTAATTTTAGTATGTATTTATATTGATGTATATAAAATTATTGCCTTCGTGTTGACGGAAAGTAGTCGGGGCATGATCTCCGGACATGTCTGCCTACAGTTTTGAACTAACAAGTATTTGCATACGCACTGAACGCGAAGTGCTCTACTCGTGCATAATTAAACACCACATACAAAGAAACTAATTACAGATTCGGAAACCTAACCTCAACGCATATAAATGTGTTACGAGATTGACAGTCCAGCCCACTGGCGCACCCAGTTGGGTTGCTGCCGAACTGTAGCCCCCCCCCCCCCCAGGGCGAAATTTAAACAAAAACACATATTTTGTAGGCACAATGATCTCAAAAGTTTTAGGTGATTTACTCTCAAGCTTAAATTAGCTACCAAAATCAGCTGATGACTAGTAAATTGGAATTATGAAAAATTAATACAAAGTTACGAATACGCAGAGTTTTCCTTTTTCAGTTAGTTTTAATTTTCCGTTTAAGTTAACTAGATGTTGGCTCGGAGATTTTAACATGATTTTCGTAACATAATTTTTAAAATCAAACATAAATTATATATAGTCTCGGAGTCAACAATGCCCCCCCCCCCCCCGCCAAAAAAAAAACTCTGTGTGCCACTACGGTCCAGCCAATTTATTTCCTGGGAAGTAACCCCATTGTATGGCTGAACTGGTGGACCCTAGGGTCGGTCTTTCTGCTGCGAGGAAGGCTGTAATCTCTGTCGCTACTCAACCATCGTTCTGTCTATATCCTGTTTACAGCAGCGACAGAGCCAATACGCCGGGCGAACGTTCAAACGGAGTGCTTCCTTGTTCCTGGATGGCAATTTACAGGTCTATGGCTTCGGAAATAGGCGACTGAATAAGGGACTGGTCTGTGCCTCGTTTCGATAAGCCGTACAAGTTATTTGAAAAGTGGATAGTTTCCGATTTTATATAACGTCACACTGTAAGGAACAGAGTCAACTAAATTATGTGTTGCGCTGTCATAACACAATGTGCTATGTCCTGTGTCAAAACATACGGCGTTCTCCACGATATATTCCCAGAAATATGGCTGCTTTCTACATCTGTGGATAAATGTCTTAATTGGAGAACTGGTGCTGAGATTCCTTATCCCTTTTAAGCCCCGAGGGTTCTGCACATTGCTTGTAACAGTCCATCTCTGAAACTTGCTCTGAGACTATTAAATGCGGTTCAAAACGTAAGAGAAATTATGTATTTAAAATATATTTTCAGGCACCTTCGGATAATTGCGAAAAGCGACTGCTAACTTCATGTCTGTCTGTCTCTCCACCTGTCTGTCTGTTCGTCTGCCTCTCCGCATGGAACAACTCGGCTTCCACTGGACGGATTTTCATGAAATTTTGTATTTGAGTATTTTTCGAAAATCTGTTGAGAAATTCAAGTTTCGTTAAAATCTGACAAGAATAACGGTTGCTTTATGTGAAAACCTATGTACATTTATGATCATATCTTGCTGAATTTTTCTTAGAATGAGAAATGTTTCAGACAAATTTGTAGAGAAAATCAAAACACATTGCATGTCTAAAAATTATTTTTTTTAAATCGTGCTGTTTATGACACATGGAAAAATATGGTAGAGACAGAGAGGCCACAGACGACAATATAATACAGCGCATGCGCTTTGCATGCTGGATAATTAAGGCTACAGACACACACACAGGATTTAATAGTTACTGCTTTTCCACGGCAAGAATATTTACGCGAACGCGCCTCAGTGTTATGATATACGTACATTGCGTGTTTTGTAGTACATTACCAGCGTTTTAAACACTTATTTTTTCTTACAGCATTCCAACTTTATAAAACTCTTTAGGTCTGTGGCACAATTTCTGTTTAGCAGGAGAGGAAAGTAGGGACAAAACACAAAGAATACCAGAGTATTAGTTGTAACGAGTGCTGACCCTTCATGGAAGCTGTGAAGCCTATTTCAGGGGGTTTGAAAAAGGTTGATATCAAACAAGGATAATGAAGGTGTAACTCCATGATTTCTTCACCTTCGGCACTAGATAAATGATAAGTGGTCAGCTTCACGCTCCGCCTGCTTTATCTCCGAATACAAAGCTCCCCATCGGGCAACAGGGTCGGTCTGGCCACAGTGGCAAAGGGAATAGCTGTTGTTCCACAAGGACTCGAACCCAGAACCTCTGGCAGTACAGTCTTAGCGTCGCTATCACTAATACCAGGTGAACTGCCTTACAGCTTCTTGCACTTGCAACGCGCACAATGCAGGTTGCAGTAACACGTGCTATACGTGAACCCAAAAAATAAGATAGGGAATGTACGTATAAGGTAACATTTTGTCGCGTTCACGTAACCACCCTTGCAGTGGAAACACAGTAATGCACTGTGTGTGTTTTGTTCAGCTACATGTCACTGTTAACTGTGTAAGAAGACTGCGTGTTGTACAACAGTGCTTTTGTGGAAAATTTATGTCGTCGGCAGAAAATAAAACTTACATAGGTTATCATGTAAACTGCCCGATGCTGCACTGAAACAAAATAATTTTCGGTTGTTTACAGACTTCTTTAGGCGTATAATTTGGGTAAATAAATCGAGGTGACAGGTAAGTTGTTGTGCAGTTTCTCAGTTGCTGTGAGTGTTACCTTAAAATATTTTATCATATCAGACGGAATTAAACAAATATGAAGCAAGAAGCATTAAATATTAAGAGTGTTTATTTATCCGGCTTGCAAATCGTATCTTTTCAGCACAGAATAATACTGTCATCTGTGGCCTGCCTGGTTCTACAATATTTTTCCGCTTTTTCTTACAAATGACACTTTTTCGAAAAAAAAAATTTTTTTGAACGTAAAGTGTGTTTTGCTTTTCTCTACAAATTTTGTCTGAAATATTTCTCATTCTAAGAAGAATTCAGCGAGAAATTATCATAAATGTACATAGGTATTCACGTACAGTACCCTTTATTCTAGTCAAATTTTAATTGAAATTGAATCTACTCGACAGATTTTCGAAAAAAAAAATTCCTCAAATATCAAATTTCATAAAAATCCGTCCAGTGGTAGTCGATTTTTTCCACACGGACGGTAAGACTTGACAAAACAAATAGTCGCTTTTCGCAATTTTAAGAAGGCGCCTAAGAACCCTTGAAGTAAGGCTGCTGAAATCTTGCACTTTCTTATATCGGTTTTACTTTTCAAGTTCTTTCGTGTTAGCCATGGCTAGGATCCTCAGGGACAGCGCGGATAATGTTGCGCTATAACTGTTAGATCCCCTGTTGAGATGGATTTATACGTACTGTGGGCCCTATCGAAGACGGACAGCGCACTAGCTTTCTGTTTATTGCGAGCATCTTCCAGCCACAACGCTATTATCCTTACAAGAGCAAAACCGCTCTCTGAATAAAACATCAGCTTTCAGATTTACGTGATCGGCTACGTTATCCCACACCTCTTATAAAGGAGGGCTGCAGGCGCTTCAATTTGAATATCGTCTCTTCTACATACCCACATGGCGACCGGGATAGCTCGGTCGGTACAGCGACTCGTTACGGGCTGGATGGTCCGGGGATCGAATCCCGGTCGAGGCGAGATTTTCCACACCCGTCCAGACCCGCCCTGGGGCCTACCCAGCCTCCAGTACAATGGGTACCGGGTATCTTTCCCGGGGGTAAAGCGGCCGGGGCGTGGCGTTGACCACCCACCCCATCTAGCGCTGAGGTTAAAGAAAGAGTAAACCTATACTTCTATCCTCCCTCTGGACCTTAATGGTAGGTTATGGGGTAAAATTTATGAAAACAAGCTTCAATTGTTCATTTTTTATATTATTCACGCCGTGCCTCATCATACAATTTTTACATCAACAAACCCATGCACTTAACAAAACACATTCATGAACTATTATACAAAACCCGCTACAGGTTTCGGCACAGCGGTGTCATCATCATGGGCCATTCAGCACGAAGGATTGTAGATTCAACACACCCATCTAGTTATTATGCCGCCTTTACGGGACTGATTAAAATATTAAACATTAAAATGCTAAAATACATAAAATTAATAACCGTAAATTCACAGTGTTGTAATATTAAAAGAATTAAAAATAAGCCTCACCACCCGACACGATACATTGCATACGCTACAGTAGGACTCACCACCCGATACGATACACTGCATACGCTACAGTAGGACTCGCCACTCTACACGATACACTGCATACGCTACAGTAGGACTCACCACCCGACACGATACATTACATACGCTATGGTAGGACTCACCACCCGACACGATACATTGCATACGCTACAGTAGGACTCACCACCCGATACGATACACTGCATACGCTACAGTAGGACTCGCCACTCTACACGATACACTGCATACGCTACAGTAGGACTCACCACCCGACACGATACATTGCATACGCTACAGTAGGACTCACCACCCGACACGATACACTGCATACGCTACACCAGGACGAGATCTGCATGTACGATCGATGTAGATGTTTGTATGCATGATCCATACACCTGTAAACAACTGCAATACCTGGAACGGCATATTTTAAAAATATTTTTAAAACTTTTAATAGTATTAATATTACATCACTCTGAATTTATGGTTATTAATTTTATGTATTTTAGAAATTTAATGTTTAATACTTAATCGCTTCTGTAAAGGCGACGTAACAACCAGATGGGTGTGTTGTATCTACATTCCTTTGTATTGAACAGCCCCCTGATGATGGCACCTCGGTGCCGAAACATGTAGAGGTGTCTTAGAATAGCTTACGAATGTATTCTATTCAGCGTATGATTTGGCGGATGAAATAATTCTGTTGTTCTTGTTTTTAAAATCTACACTTCGTCTGTTATTCTTTACGGATCTGTTTGTGTTCGAAACCATTTTTCCAAGCATCTGAATCCATTACGCATTTTTATATTGCACACGATTTAAAGTTCAAATTAGTTCCTTTCCAGCATGTTTTTCTAAATCCAAATCTACTGTTCAAAGTTTTTAATTTAGCTTGGATTTCTTTTTACCCCTTTGGTTAGCCCTAGCATATAGGCTACGCACAGCAGTGTTTCCACACCCGTTTGCACAGCTTGCAAAATCAACTTGGTGCTTTGTGCCTTTCTGTTGGTTGCGTACACTAACTCTCTAGTTCACTAACAAAGAGACAATTCCTGCTTCTAATTTCCTGGAACGCTGTCGCATTTTGGTGTAATTTCTGCTGTTCCAAAACGTTCTGTTCTGGAGCTTCTGCTATTCAGTACTCTCGCAAGTGACGTATGTAGCCTAATTAAGTAGTCTGGATGTCTTATCTTTACTGAATTTATCAACATTTCTGCGTGTCCTTATATCTACTACAGACTGCATTCTGTTACAATGTCGTACTGACTCCGCACGAGGTTGGTGAATATTAGTACAGAAATACACATTACGTTATCATGAAAGGCTACAGTAATTACTTATAATTTACAGTGTTATTCGTAGTCCTTACCTCTTCTACCTACTTGTTCACAGTAGGTGTCGAGGTTGTTTATTTTTACTTGATCACACTCAGACACACACCACAGTCAGTAGGACTCCTCTGGACGAGGGATCGGCCCGTCGCAGAGACCTCTACCTGACAACACAAACACTGTAGAAGACAAACATCCATGCCCCCCGTGGGATTCGAACCCACGATTCCAGCAAGCGTTCGGCAGCAGACCTACGCCTTAGACTGCGCGGCCACTGGGACCGGATTACAACTTTATTAATACTGAATAAATTGGGCTGGGAGTATTGATTGATTCGAGTCTTAGTTCCGTAACCAGGATTATTGCATTCTTACTTCGTTACTTAAGTTACTGGGTTTTGTTCCCACTGAAGACGTGGGACGTAGAAAACTAATTTTAGATTGTTTTATTCTTTAATAACCCTTCCGCTGAAGAATGGATGTGTGAAAAGCTGGGGTAGAAGTGTGATTTAGGACTCACTAGAGATGCCATTTTGAAGAAGAATTATAACAGAGAAAACTTCAGAAAGCAAAGGATGGAATATCCTGCCCTCCCCTCCCCCCCCGCCACGTCATATTAAGTGTATAGAAAAGCAGAGATCGCCCTATGACCTACCACGAAGCTCCAGGGGGTGGAGTAGTGTCATTGCTCTACTATTTCTTCAACCCCGATGCTAGCTGCGGGCTGGGTGGTTATAGCCACATCCCGGCCGCTGTGCCCTCGGGAAAGAGACCCGGTACCCACTGTATAGGGGACTGGTTTGGCACCAGGACTGGTCTCGACAGGTGCAGAAAAGATGTGTATATACAGTTGTACAATAAGGGGCGGACAATTTTATCAGGTAGGAAATTAAGATTTATTCCTTTTGCGAATAATGAAAGAATTGTGTTTGATCACATTTACATTTCAACTATTAATAATAATAATATTATTGTTATTATATTATCGTTATTGTTAGGGCTGTGGAGTCGGAGTCGGAAGGAATTTTTAGATGGAGTCGGAGTCGGTAAAAATATACCCTCGCCGACTCCGACCTCAGTCTAAAATCTTAACTAGATACTCCAAATCCAGAGCCCTGATAGCTACAGTAACCATTAGACTTATACTTAAATATAGGTTATAAGTCTAAAAAGTAGCCTGATGATTCACGTCGTGGTGATGAAACGTCTTATAGGTTTACCGTTATTAATACATATTGAGCTTTTATGAAGGAGTCGGAGTTTTAAAAATCGAGGAGTCGGAGTCGGAGCTTTTGTGTACCGACTGCACAGCCCTGGTTAATGTTAACTAGAACAACGCTGGATGATTAAATTTAATTCCTTGGACGGCGCAAAGTAAAAGGAAGGCATTTTGTGTTCTTCCGCGTGACGTCACCTCCGGCTCGGGGCTTGCCACTGCCGGAGAAGCTGATGGCGAGAAAGGTTGCCTTTTATGTGCCTTGAACAGCTTTCGGTGAAGGGAGATACGAGAAGTGCAGTCTGCAGTTTTACTTGGACACAAACACTTGGCACACATTCTTCTGCAGCGCAGCACACTTGCAAGAGACTAAGCTCGAAAGATGGACTTCCCAGCACTTTGTCTTCCAGCCTTACAATACAATTCTTTCTTTCCTCTTCAGTTTCTTAGGCTGACGTTGCTAATGCTGAAAACCACTTTTTGTGAAAATTGCGTAATTCCCCCCCCCCCCCCCGAAATGTCTTTTCAGTGTGACTTTGAGGATGCCATATGCTGGCGGTAAGGCAGACAGGCCCATTTCCCCATCCTGTTAAGTCTTCAGAGCACTTTATCTTCCCTGCCCATAAACCCGTAAACCCTACAAAACAAATTACAATTGGACTTAATGAGTTGTAATAATTGCACACATGGAATAAAATATTGACGGAGTGTATTTTAATAATTTTCACGTAGAGATCTGAACTCTTTTGGGATTTTACGCTGCGTAGAATTGTAGATTCTTACCGATGTTTCGGAGCAACGTGTCTGTCCCATCTTCAGGGGTCAAGCACTCCTGCACTGCTTGACAATTTTCAGAGCAACGTTATTGAACATAAAATGTGTGTTTTGATTTTCTCTACGACTTCGTCTGAAACATTTTTCATTCTAAGAAGAAATAAGCGAGAAATGACCCTAAATGTATACTGGTATCCATATAAGGCACCCTTTATTCTTGCCACATTTTAATGAAACTTGAATTTTCTCGACAGAGTTTCGAAGAATTTCAGATATCAAATTTCATGAAAATCCGTCCAGTGGTAGCCGAGTCGTTTCATGCTGACGGAGAGAGGGAAGGACAGGCATGACGAAGCCAATAGTCGCTTTTGGCAATTTTGCAAACGTCCCCAAAAATCACTCATTCTTAGAAAAAAATTTGTGAACCAAATAACACGTAAGACGCCATTGATGGGCCAACCCCGTGGTCATTTACAGGACCGCAAGCGGTCTACTGATGGCAAGAGGCCAGATGTAGATTCTGAAACTTGTGTTCCGTTTAAAAAAAAAAAGGTTCGCAGCTTTAAAAAATATGGAACCTACGCAATAATTGTATAACTTTCATGTTGTTTGTATCAAATATCTCATAATATTGAACGTGACCAACTGCCAGCAAAATAAAACACAGTCAAAATATAATAAAGCAATAAAAACACGCACCAACAGATTTCTACAACACACTCGCTTTGAACACAGTGAAAACATCAAAGCGGGTTCTGTTTCACACGTAATTTGTATTTCTACCGCTTGGATGCGCTACTATTTATCCTTTCCAACTTAAAGCTCCTATCACGGTGCCGGCCCATCCATGGCAGCTTTCCTTCCTATATATGGCTTTCTTGTGTATTAGTGTTTATTTTATAATTGGTTATCAGGCAATTGGTTTAGCACATATTGTTACTATTAATATTAAAGCCTATGATGCCACTAAATTACGTTCTCTTCTAGAAGAAATCGCCATTCTTCAGTTTACAGGCATAAATAAGACGCTATGGCTTGTCCGTCTGTAATGATATAGGCCTGTGTCACGTTATAAGTATGTTACCACACCGTTACGAATAGGACCGGAAGATGGCAGCAATGAAAAGATGTTCCCTTCTGTAGTATACTGTTCAACTTTGCCGAGAAAGTCTCTTCCACATAACAGCACTGCTTAGTGCCTGCTTTATTGCCGTTTTGTGTGTCTGTTCTTTTTCTGCGTCACTTAAGTGTATAAGGGTGGAAGGCAAACTTGTCCCCGTCCCCGTTCCTGTCCCTGTCCCCGTCCCCGTCCCCCTTCCCGTCCCTATCCCTGTCCCCGTCCCTGTCCCCGTCCCTGCCCCTGTCCCCTGTCCCCGTCCACGTCCCTGTCCCCGTCCCTGTCCCTGTCCCCGTCCCTGTCCCCGTCCCCTCCCTGCCCCCGTCCCTGTCCCCGTCCCCGTCCCCCGTCCCCCGTCCCCGTCCCCCGTCCCCGTCCCCCGTCCCCGTCCCTGTCTCCGTCCCTGTCCCCGTCCCCTCCCTGTCCCCGTCCCTGTCCCTGTTCCTGTCCTCGCCATGAAAGCATATACAGAGGAATAGAAGTAACGCTCATTGCCTAAGTGTCACTGTAGTGTCCGCAATTATCAAGTTATCCTTCTTCTTTTGTGGCGCAACAGCCGAACTCGGGCCTAGACCGCCCAATCGTTGAGGGGCTTAGATCACACTTCGACACACACTCGGTAGGACTCATCTGGATGAATGACCAGTCCGTCGCAGAGGCCGCTACCTACTCAACACAAAACAAACACAAGAGAGGAACATCTATGCCCTCAGTGGGATTCGAAACCACGATCTCCGCAAGCGAACAGCCGCAGACCTACGCTTTAGACCGCACGGCCACCGGCATCAGCATCAGGTTACTAGGCTTCTGCAGTTTGTTGAAGAAATCTGTTTTTAAGAACTTACCGTCGAAGTTTCAAGACACTTCGTGTTAATGTTAACCATTTTTGCAGGCCACACATTGCGGACCACGGACTGACAACTCTTCCGACCATGTGGTAGGGCAGGCGCGTTGTTGTGTTTAGGTTCTATGGGATGAGAGTAAGGGGGGAGGTGGGGAAGGGGGCCGGGGAGGGGGGCCTACGACAGAAAGCGGACGCTCCACTTTTGTGACGGAAGATAAGCCGGCACGTGACTCTGCTGTGCGGTGCTTTGATGCATGCTTTTACCAGAAGACAGGGACCCCCCCCCCCCCCCGCCTCCACCGAAAGAAATGCGGTGTGAGCATGTGGAACGGATTTATCAGGCTCGGAACAGGGTTACTAACCCCGTCTTGTGAACATGGGTAAGTTCCTTTCAGTTCACTAGATGATGGTTACCAGATGAACGAGTACAAGGTCCTCTAGAATGAGTCTGCTTAATGTGTAGCAGGAGTCATTTCACAAAGTCTCCAGCTTCAGGCGCAAGTAACGTTAGCGAGCCTAGGCTGATGTCACAAGTCTGGAGAGTGCGCGAAGCCGTGTGCGCGTAGATCAGTGTGTTTCTGCAGTCAGAGCGGTGTGGGTGCCAGTGTTCGTCTGCTTACGTAGCAGCTGCAATCATGTGACTGAGGTAGGAGGGCCGTAAGGTTTGTGAGACTCGCGCTGAAGGTTGTCACGCAAAATGACGGGGACTTTGTGGATGTAATCCTGCTATAACTATTTGTTGAACTAGCTTGTGCCTACCACTTTGTTTAGATTACATGTCTGCATTTTCGTCGCTTTACTGAGGCCAGTGACCACATTGACAAATTTATGGCAGCAAAATCAGTGCCATAAGTGCAACATTAAATTTGCTACAGAATCAGGCCGCCATACGCAGTTATCAAAGCTGCTATTCATTGATCTGTTCAAGAACTGGAAACTCGAAAAATGCTTCAAGTAGCCTATAGTCCTGCTGTCAGAGGCTTCCGTCCAAAAATTCCTTAGATTTTATCTGCCAAACGGGTGCTGCCCATATCCCGGTAAATGTAACAGCCTACTTCAGACGAAATACCAAGAAATGTCACGTTTTACCAAATATGTGTGTATTCCGTAAAACGGCCGAAATGATCGACCCTTGGCACTTACATACCTAAAGTTGTAAGTTGTATTGCGAGGGTACTGCTAACCAATTTGAGTCTCAACCGATTTACTGACTACACAGTTTTCGTGTTTGTTCTTACCCTCCACCTCAGGCCTAACTAACCAACTAACTAACTAAGTAACTGACTAACTAACTAACTAACTAACTAACTAACTAACTAACTAACTCCATGGAGCAGAGGCCTTCTTGAGAAGCTAACAGTTTCTCAGCTAGTCAGGGAATTCCCCGCATTTTACGGAACCCGAAGGTTCATTACCGCATTCACAAAAGCCCACCACCTGTCCCTATCCTGAGTCAGCTCAATCCAGTCCATACCCAATCCCACGTGTTGAAGATCCATTTTAATATTATCCTCCCATCTACGCCTGGGTCTGTCAAGTGGTCGCCTTCCCTCAGGTCTCCCCACCAAAATCCTGTATGCACCTCTCTTTTCCCCCATACATGTTGCATGCCCTGCCCATCTCATTCTTCTCGATTTGATTGCACGAATAATATTTTGCTCCACCGCAAGCCTGCCCGTATTATTTTGTTTTTCAGATAAATTCAGGAACATTTGATTGTTTGTGGGCAAAGTATAGTTCAGTGCATAAAATGTGGAATATGTAACTAACCTATAATTACGTGGAATTTAATCGTGTGTATTTCTCATTGAGGCATGCAAAGTAAACACATACTGATAATAATACGAAAATTTATTAAAAATTTATTTACCATCATAGGCTGTGATGCTTTTATTAGGAGATACAGGGCCTTCCTAAATTAGTTGTACAAAAGTAAGGTGTAATAACACAGGAAGAAGAAAACTTACAGTATTATGATATATACCACAAAATGCAGTGTATGTTTAAGTTTTATCTACATATACTCACAGGTGTGCAATGTGGTTTCCTCGTGTCACGCGGCAGATGTCCCATCTGTAGGCGATTTCGTGGAACGATAGCTTGTCCACCACGATCACCGGATTATCACCTCTGGAATTTTCTTTGTGGGCATAAGTTAAATGCAAAGTTTTTGTTCCACTTCTTCCTGCAAGTTTGGAAGAACTGGGGGCACGGATAACAGAAGTTGTTGCGACTGGGGGCACGGATAACAGAAGTGGTTGCGACTGGGGGCACGAATAACAGAAGTGGTTGCGACCAGAGATGTGGACACGATTCATAGGATTTGGGACGAAATCGCTTACAGATGGGATATCCGCCGCGTGACGCAAGGAAACCACATTGAACACCTGTGAATATCTGTAGATAAAACTTAAGACACTGCAATTTATGGTATATATATCATAGTACTGTACGTATTCTACTGTCTGTGTTATTACACCTTAGTTTTTAAAACAAATGCAGGAACGCCCTGTATTTACAAAACGAAATGATAACAAAATATATGCCTCCACAAATAAAAGCGCTTCTTTTTTAATTATGATACATATTTCGGTAAATTAAAACCTAAAGTAAAAGAGAAAATGCAAGCTAACTTACATATTAAATTTGCTTTTTTCATAAAACGTTTAAAAACAGAGCCTGTCAAAAGAATCAACCTCGGTTACAGCGGCTCCCAAGTGGGGTCCTAAAACGATCCGTTATAATCGAAGTCCGTTACATCCGATGTTCGGTTAAATTACGTTTTAAAATAACATTTAAATTTTTACCGCTTAAGTTACGCTTGTTTTCAGTTTTTTTTTGCATATGGTCATGAACAGCTACATTTTGCACACAACAAAACACGCATTACTACATTCGTGAATCTTTAATGTAACAGACGGAAGCACCATGCACCAACATGCCTGAATGCTCCCCTCCTTTACGCACCTACCGTATTGTACAACGCACTCAACATTTTTAAATCCCCCCCAATGGCGCAACTGCCCCTCGTGGGCCAGGGCCCCCTCTTTACCGTGGCTTTACGATCACACTCAGACGCACCACACTCTTGTAGGACTCCTCTGGACGAGTGATCGGCCCGACAAAAAGATCCCTACCTGACAACACACAACACTCACAACAGACAGACATCCATGCCTCCGGCAGGATTCGAACTCACAATCCCAGCAAGCGAACGGCTTCAGACCCACGCCTTAGACCGCGCGGCCACCAGGATAGGCCAAAATTTTTAAATACTTTACATATTCGCGTGGCGCAGTTGGTTGAGGCACTGCGCTACAAACCGGAAGGCTTCAGGTTCGATTGCCGATGGTGTCACTGGAATTTTTCATTCACATAATCCTTCCGGCCGCACTGTGGCCCTGGGATCGACTCAGCCTCTAACAGAAACAGTACCAGGAATATTTCCTTGGGGGTAAAGGTGGCCGGCGCGTAGGGCTGACAAGCTTGCCATGTTAATATGCCGATTGTCTTCAAATCTGGGAACCTCAAACTTCTGGAAACCTCTGGGCCTGTCCAGCCCTGTAATGGGATAGCTTTACCTTTTTACATATTCGCACCTGGTTGGTTGGCCGGTACTGACACACATCACTTCACTCTGTTTACGTACCTTGAATGAAGGTCTTACAAAAGCGCAGCCTAAAGGGTTACAAGTAAATGCACCGAAGTCTAGCCGTAATTGATTTATGACAGGGCACTCTGCCTGCCCCAAGTGGCCTAAAGATGTTCGCATATGACAATTACAGTACTTTCTCCCTGCTTCATGAATAACAGAAAGAGGCAGAGACTGCCCTGCCTTATCCATTATAACCGCCAAAGGTTTGACCTTGTCCTTAGCAAAGTACAAAATTTACAAGTCTCCACGGCGTCTCCGGGTACAAAATTCTATCAAATTACATATGCAGTCTTCATGTCCCTCTGACGAGTGGGCACCCTGTGCTCGAACACCCTGTAACCTTTGTGAAATTGCCATTGTTTTGCCAAAAACGGTATAGCCGAGGAAAATCAACTGTTGAGGAATTTCGGAGAAATCCGATGTGACCGAAAATGCGATATATGACAGACAGGTGTATCCGAGAAAGTTACTGTGATGAAGCATAGGGAAACGGCCGGGGAATGGAAGAACGGTCCGTTATAAACGAAGTCCGTTATAACCGAGACCGGTATAACCGAGGTCGACTGTAGTCATAAGAAACACAAACAGTGTTATATTAACATATATAAAAAGGTATTTAATTAATCAAATAGTTCTGTTTGTGTTATTTAAAAACCCTGTGTGAACCTATGTAATGTTTTCTGAGGAAAATAATCCAGTCGAAAATGATATGGAATTCAACGTGATTCTTGACACCGCATCTATTCAGTTAGCTTATTGTGGTTAACGACATCTACGGTAATTTAAGTACTGGAAATTATGTAATCTCGTGACACAATTATAACCTGCCGTTGAGCAGTAAGTACGTGATGCAGACAGGAACCGATACTTCTTAGTAGCTAATACAGGCAGAATGTTGACACAACGGTCAATTACTTGGAGTCTATCCAACATAATTATTTTACAAATTTTCGTCATTTTTTACTCAAACGGAAATACCAAATCATGTAGGGAAAGTAAATAAAAAACACTGGTTCTGTGTCACTTAAGGCTTATGAGTGATTGTACAAAAACTCAAAAGCTTGTGACACAAAGGACTAACATATTTATAGGATGCATACTGTTGTGAGTGTATTATAAATGTAAATACAATTAGACACCGTCCTCACAACTTGTTGTAGTTTAAAATTTAAAACTGGTTGCATGTTTCAACCACCCAGGTGGTCATCATCAGGTCTTATTACAAATGTAATAGGAAGAAACTTTTGCCAGTGAGATCTCACTGGCAAAAGTTTCTTCCTATTACATTTGTAATAAGACCTGATGATGACCACCTGGGTGGTTGAAACATGCAACCAGTTTTAAATTTTAAACTACAACAAGTTGTGAGGACGGTGTCTAATTGTATTTACATTTATAACACATTTAAGTTAACAATTTTATTACAAAATATATTTTATACTGTTTTGTAATCCTTTTCCAATATTTTAATGTTGTGTTTTATATCTGTATATTTAACATGTTTACAGCTTCTGTTTAGATATTAATGTTTTAAATTACAACATTGAGACATTTTCATTATTAAAGTCCATAGGTTCACGATCGAAGTAATAAAAATAAAAATATTCCAGTATGAAGCTTGATAGTATTCTGTGATGACAGAGACCTGTAGCCAGATATACAAAAATTTTACTAGCTTTTGAAAATAAGCTTCTTTTTGTGACTGGATTATTTACTTTCAATTATATTAAACACAAAGGAAAGCAAAAATTTAAGATAGTAACTTCAAAGTTTTCAAATAACGACAGTCACTAATTTAATTTTTGCACTTTCATTGTTACAATGTTTGGTTCCCTTAGCAACTAGAACCAAAACGTGCATTCATTATTAAAGGCATTCATTTTACGATAAGAAAACTTTCAAGCGGCAATAAATTTCCGAAGTTTGTATCATTCACCCTTGTTTTCAATGGTCAGTACTTCTGTAAATTAACAATCTTATGTTCCAGGTCACGCACGTTTTCCTTTAACAATGAAGAAATAAGTCCATCCCTCTGACATATATCCCTCTCTTGAAACGCATTAATATTTAAAGACCTAGTGAACTCTATTCGCTCAGAAGCTGTGGATTTTTCTTGAACTCCTTTAATAGTTTATAACTACAGAGAAGGTAGGCAGACGCATCACGTGTAAAAATTCAAAACTGAATTAGTACACATTACATCACGCGATTGGCCCACTTTGTTGAGGCACCGTGCTACAATCCGGAAGGTCGCGGTTTCGATTACCGATAGAGTCATTGGGATTTTTCATTGACTTAATCTTTCCGGTTGCACTATGGCTCTGAGGTCGACTCAGCCTGTAACAGAAATGATTACTGTGGGGTATCTCCTGGGAAGTAAAGGTGGCCGGTGCCTACGGCTGACGAACTTACACTTTTATGTGCCGATTTTCTAGAAATTCTGGAAGCCTAAACCTCCTGGAGCCTTCAGGACCCGTCCAGGCCTCTCTAGGGTTTGCTTTACCTTTACATATTACATTTAATGAGTCTTCCATAATTTCAGTTTCTTTCATTTCCATTTTCGTGATGATTTTCTAGCTGAGAATTCCAACTCATTCAGTTTAGTGGTAAGATATAGTAACCACCAACAACCTTGTCATTGTGGAGGTAAATTAACCCTTTAAAGACGCAGCGTGTCTGTTTTATACAAGGACTCAGTGCGTACCGCACTGTAAACACTCTCCACTTCGGTTATAAAAACCAATCTCTTAATGTTTTATAAGGCAAAAGTTGCTGTTTGTTCTGAGATCCGTACAAAACACATAAACGCAATGTGGGCACCACGTAGAATTGTTTAATGTTAAACCTGGTGGTATGTAAAGTTACCTCTAGGCTTTAAAAGGTTAAATCTGTCCTAAACAAACGTCACAATTGCTGCAAGAAGCCCTTGGAATCTGAAAACATTTTATTTCTCTCCTCGGCCAACAGCTGTCGCTACGTAATATCGAATCTGTATTCTGCGCATTATTTCATTTAGTAAATGTTAAAAGAATTTGTGTTGAGTCCTTGTGGGAACTGAGTATAAAATTGTTTTGTAGGAAACTTATTACACGTTGAAAACAGATCACTTTTGGATTATTGCATATATAGGTTACTGATAAAACAAGCAGTGGTGACAAAAAGTCTGGGAAATAGGAATCCTTTTACAGAGCTCAAATGAGCCAGCGTTGTGTCCAGTCGTGTATGCAGCAGAGTGCGTTCGATTGACACAAGTATATGAGTGGGACATTCATTTACAAAAGGCTAACATGAAAACGTTGAACTGCAGCAGTGCCTAAATTGTCGGACCTAAAAGGGACCGACGATCTGGATAAGATGAATTGTCCGGTAATGTGAAATATTGATGAAAAGAGAATAAAAAGCAATTCAATGTGTAATTAAATTTATCATTAAATTAATAAAAATGCAATAAGGCATTAAGTAAAATATATCACAACCGTCGGAACACTAAATATGAGGCACATTTTAAATTACATTTTATTTATTTTAGAAAAAGGTAACGGGTATTTTTTCTTAACCTTATTTAATTTCGTGACTTCAGGCTTCCGCCGCGATGCTAATCAGAACTGCACTCTTCTGGGGTATAATGCAGCGTCGAGTGGTAATCCTTTATTGACGTTTCGGGACAACGTATCGGTCGCATTTTCAAGGGCCAAGAACTCCAAGAAGGGTATCACTCGACGCTGCATTATACCTCAGCGGAGCGCAGTTCTTATCAGCATCGCGGTGTAAACCTGAAGTCACGGTTGGTACACCTCAACGGGTAGGCTACTTGTCGTCACGTCCAGAGATTCGAAAGACTCCTAATGTTCTTAGACTTCTTTACCCTTGAAGATGGGACCGAAACGTTGTCCCAGAACGTCAGTGAAGGATTACCATTCGACGCTGCGTTATATCCCAGAAGCGCGCAGTTCTTATTTAATTTCCTGTGTGGCAAGGTGACTTTAGTGTATGAGCAACAATAACTTGGTTTTTCCACATAAGAAACCGCGGTCTCATTGCCCTCTAG
>BLKM01000165.1:860906-915519 GCA_013340265.1 Coptotermes formosanus | reverse complement strand
TCCTTCCTTCCCTCCTTTCTTCCTTCCTTCCTTCCTTCCCTCCTTCCTTCCTTCCTTCCCTCCCTCCTTCCTTCCTTCCTTCCCTCCTTCCTTCCCTCCTTTCTTCCTTCCTTCCTTCCTTCCTTCCTTCCTTCCTTCCCTCCTTCCTTCCTTCCTTCCTTCCTTCCATCCTTTTAGATCTTTATTTAAAACTCTGACAGCACCGCCTTTTCAGTTTCGCTCTTTTTCCTCTTCAGTCACCAGCAGTAACACGGCCAACGGCGTATATTTCTGTTTCTAGGAGCAGAGCACTTCCTAATCTTACGATGTATTTAACCCTTTAAAGACGAAACGTATCTGTTTTATATAAGGACTCAGTGCGTACCGCACTGTAAACACTCTCCACTTCGGTTATAAAAACCAATCTCTTAATGTTTTATAAGGCAAAAGTTGCTGTTTCTTCTGAGATCCGTACAAAACACATAAACGCAATGTGGGCACCACGTAGAATTTTTTAATGTTAAACCTGGTGGTACGTAAAGTTACCGCTAGGCTTTAAAAGGATAAAAACGGCCATGTCTACTGTAGGCTCACGAACTGCTAAGACATCTGATCGCGTTCTGGTTGTTACGTTTGAATCTTGTCCGAGCAGCAGCTGTCCTGACTGAAGGTTTCATCTTTCTATGCAGTCAGTCCAGGAATCCGTGTGTCTTGCATTCGAAGGATCTCAGCTTTCATTTCGTTTCTCATGCAGTTCTTCGTTTACAAGGGTCATTCTCTTTAGCGCTTTAAAGTCTGGAATTCATAGAAATAAGATTTCAAATGCAATTGCCATGTCACAGAAAACACAGTGCCCTCCATTACGAATACTTTTAAAATAAACTCGAACCCAGTTATAACGACATCGGTTTAGACGACACCTCGCCTGTAGAGTCCGATATCCTGTGGTAAAAATTAATTCGTCACTGTTAATCATAACATTACATTCCTTGGTTATAACAACACTCGTTTATAACGACACAAAATATTCAGTCCCATTCATGACGTTATAACCGAGTTTGACTGTATGTAATTGCTGATCATTGTGGGAGTTATACCAAACACATAAAATACGTAAATATGGAATATGCCGGTTAAATGCAGAAGTTTTGGGATCTTTATATCTGTTTGCTGTTAAAGAAGATGTTTTACTAAACTATGTACCTCAGAAATTAATGTGAAGTTTTTTATCGTCTTTATTTGAAGCAACATATTGGAAAAGACCTAACCGAAAAGAACGCCTTAAAATATCTGCAGATAGTTCTTGAACACCCCTTGTATTTTCGCTTTGCTTTACCTTTCACGAAGAGATTAAAAGCAAAGTGAAACAACCTGAGGTGTCTGGGAATTGACACGTGCTGGTTGGATTAAATTACCTTCTTGAAGGTGGTGGTTACCAGTGCATCTGGGGTGTTAGTTGTGCAGGTGTTGTAGGAGTTAAATAAATTACACTTTTTACGCTCCGTGATGGTAGATTTGATCATTTCGTAGTCTTACTGTTGTCAGGCGAGCAGCTTACGTTTATCCGTTGAATGCCAGTCCTTTTATGTTCTGCTTTTTCACTGTGGAATATGTTGACGACCTAGCGAGGAAACTTGCTGTCGCCATTTTGAAACCACTGCTACAAGATGGCGGTGGCACAATTGGTTGAGGCACTGCGCTAAAAGCCGGAAGGTCATGGGTTCGATCCTTGATGGGGTCACTGGAATTTTTTATTGACATAATCCTGTCGGTCGCACTATGGCCCTGGGGTCGACTCAGCCTCTAACAGAAATGAGTACCAGGAATATTTCCTGGGGGTAAAGGCGGCCAGTGCGTAGGGCCGACAACCTTACCACCTTCAAGTGCCTATCGTCTGGAACCCTGTAATGGGATAGATTTAACTTCGTGCCGTGTAAAGATGGTAGCAAGTGTCACGAAACTGACAAAATGGAGGCTGGCACATGGATGCGGTCAAGCGTTTTGTTGCTTCCAGACAAGCAAGTCGACACATGTCAGATATGAATGTGTACTTTGTATGAAACAGCATGTGGTAAAGATCAGGCTGGGAGATATATGCCGGCAGATATACCGGAGGGTAAAGCGGCCGGCACATAAGTTGGCCACGCACTTTCCGTCCATTGCCACAGTTAATACAACGTGTAGTTGCATCACCAGTTCCCCATGTCTTAGTGTCCTCTTTACCTGTTCTCATCATCAAATATTATTCGGTTAATCAAATCCAGAAGAATGAGATGGGCGGGGCGTGTAGCATGTATGGGAAAAAAGAGGTGCATACAGGATTTTGGCGGGGATATCTGAGGGAAGGCGACCACTTGGGAGGCCCAGGCGTAGAAGGGAGGATAATATTAAAATGGATCTTCAAGAAGTGGGATGAGGCATGGACTGGATTGAGCTGGCTCAGAATAGGGACAGGTGGCGGGCTGTTGTGAATGCGGTAATGAACCTTTGTGTTCCATAAAATGCGGAGAGTTTCTTGACTAGCTGAGAAACTGTTAACTTCTCAAGAAGGCCTCTGCTCCATGGAGTTAGTTGGTTGGTTAGTTAGTTAGTTTGTTAGTTAGTTAGTTTTAGTTAGTTAGTTAGTTTTAGTTAGTTAGTTTTAGTTAGTTAGTTAGTTAGTTAGTTAGTTAGTTAGTTTTAGTTAGTCAGTCTGTAAGCCAGTCAGTCAGTGAGTGAGTGAATGAGTCAGTCAGTCAGTCAGTCAGTCAGTCAGTCAGTCAGGTAGTTAGTTGGTTGGTTGGTTAGTTATTTAGTTAGTTAGTTAGTTAGTTAGTTAGTTAGTTAGTGTCCTGTTTAACAGAGATGGTTCAGTACCTACTTACTGTTACTGCTACCTTAAGAAGTGTCTCACAGTCGGTGACGCGCGCCCTTCTAATGTTGCAGAGCCGGAGATACAGAACGAGAACTTGTTTGAGTCCCTGGGGAGGCAAATAAAGCGCTGGACCAGCAGATGGCGCCAGCAAAACACCAGCGACGCTGAAAGGTAAAAAAAAATTATTTTTGAAATACCGTCAAGACCGATAGAAAATTTCGAATTGCTGTAACGGGGAGCCGTGTTGTGCACGATGTGAACCTGGAAGGTAAGTGACTTCAAAGTCGCCTCAGCCTAGGTCTGTTTCAACTTCTTAGCCCTAGGGGGCAGACGGCGCGACAAAATGATATTCGCTAAGCGATTAAAGACCTTCGCCCTGAATCTTTAGAGTAGCACGCCACTGATCAACTTTATTTACAGCAGCACGCCACTGATTAACTGTGTTAGAAAAACCCCCCACTGACCAACTCTGTTGAAAGCAGCACGCCACTGATCAACTATGTTGACAGCAGCCGTCGCTGATCAACTGTGTCGACAGCAGCACGCCACTGATCAACTTTATTTACAGCAGCACGCCACTGATTAACTGTGTTAGAAAAACCCCCCACTGACCAACTCTGTTGAAAGCAGCACGCCACTGATCAACTATGTTGACAGCAGCCGTCGCTGATCAACTGTGTCGACAGCAGCACGCCACTGATCAACTTTATTTACAGCAGCACGCCACTGATTAACTGTGTTAGAAAAACCCCCCACTGACCAACTCTGTTGAAAGCAGCACGCCACTGATCAACTATGTTGACAGCAGCCGTCGCTGATCAACTGTGTCGACAGCAGCACGCCACTGATCAACTTTATTTACAGCAGCACGCCACTGATTAACTGTGTTAGAAAAACCCCCCACTGACCAACTCTGTTGAAAGCAGCACGCCACTGATCAACTATGTTGACAGCAGCCGTCGCTGATCAACTGTGTCGACAGCAGCACGCCACTGATCAACTTTATTTACAGCAGCACGCCACTGATTAACTGTGTTAGAAAAACCCCCCACTGACCAACTCTGTTGAAAGCAGCACGCCACTGATCAACTATGTTGACAGCAGCCGTCGCTGATCAACTGTGTCGACAGCAGCACGCCACTGATCAACTTTGTTTACAGCAGCACGCCACTGATCAACTTTGTTTACAGCAGCCGTCGCTGATCAACTGTGTCGACAGCAGCACGCCACTGATCAACTTTGTTTACAGCAGCACGCCACTGATTAACTGTGTTAGAAAAGCCCCCCACTGACCAACTCTGTTGAAATCAGCACGCCACTGATCAACTATGTTGACAGCAGCCGCCACTGACCAACTTTAATGACAGCAGCACGCCACTGATCAGCTCTGTTTACAACATCACACCACTGATCAACTCTTTACAGCAGCCGCCGCTGATCTCTATTCTGAAGTCAGTTTGTACCACACCCCTCGCCCTATATATTAACCCTTTAAAGACGAAGCGTATCTCTTTTATATAAGGACTCAGTGCGTACCGCGCTGTAAACACTCTCCACTTCGGTTATAAAAACCAGTCTTATAAGGCAAAAGTCGCTGTTTGTTCTGAGATCCGTACAAAACACATAAACGCAATGTGGGCACCACGTAGAATTTTTTAATGTTAAACCTGGTGGTATGTAAAGTTACCGCTAGGCTTTAAAAGGTTAATATGCCTGCACATTTTAATATCTTCCCGTCTACGCCACTATCTTACAAGTAGCCTTCTCCACTCCGGTTTTTTGGCCTGAGTTTGTATGCGTTCTTCTTCTTTCTCACACTCGACACCCGCTCAGCATATCGCAGTCTCAGTGCGAGGAGCACAGGTGTGAGTTATGACGATCCTCATTATGGTGTTTCTCCATCCCTCCGTCACTTGCTTTCTCTTAGGTCAAAATATCTTCCGCAGCACACTATTCTGACTCTCAGTCCTTCGAAATCATAGATTTCTTGGGCTTTGTTCACCGTATGTGTTAAAATATAAGACACTACGTTGCGGGGACTGATTCAACCCCCAAAACGCACACATACATTTCTGCACAAACAGCACGGTGGTCTCAAAACCTAATTTCCTCCATGAAAACAGAACTCTTTCTCGTACAGACGACACAGTTTTATCGATAGACAAATTCCTTTTACTTCTTACTGTCATGTTAACGTACAGAAAGTATGTAAAAGGCTTGAACAAATGTATGGAGTGAGTTCTCCACAAATTAGAAAAAAAAGTTCGTATCAATATATGTCCGCAGACAGTTTTCGAGGTACAGCCCCCACGTTCACCTGACCTCAGTCCTTTAGATTTGTATCTGTGGGGACACTTTAAAATCCCTAGGGCTTTTGATCTCCAATTTAAAATGAAGGTACACTTCGATCAAAGCATTTTTATGCCTGTCAAACCATTCGCAACCACCGCGGGACCATTGAAAAATTGCAAAACTCCATGATCTGTCGTGTCCATGAGTGCATTAATTCAGTTGGAGGATATTTTGGGCATTTGTTGTGAATTGTGACTTGACAGAAAATAAGAACTCAACAGTTATTAACCTTTTAAAGCCTAGCGGTAACTTTACGCACCACCAGGTTTAACATTAAAAAATTCTACGTGGTGCCCACATTGCGTTTATGTGTTTTGTACGGATCTCAGAACAAACAGCAACTTTTGCCTTATAAAACATTAAGAGATCGGTTTTTATAACCGAAGTGGAGAGTGTTTACTGCGCGGTACGCACTAAGTCCTTGTATAAAACAGATAGGCGTCGTCTTTAAAGAGTTAAACTGTAAACGTGCGCTGTAAATATATTATATCACTTGTAACGAAAATATTACGTAGGTGAAGTATGTATAATTTTTTTAATTAAACTCAAAAACCACTCATTTACGGGCTATGTTTGTATGAATTTTTGTTGTTTTGATGCGAAAAGGAAAATACTGAAATTTGTCCAAGCATTTTAGGTGCATCTTACGTATTTCAATCAGAGATTTCGTGAACAGATATGTAAAACTGTGTCACGTAACTAACCAAAAACTTGTTGTATCTTATAAGAAAACACAAAGTGATGCTACCCCCAAAAAATGTAGAATAAAAATTCATTCCGTACCTCATAGAGAACGCATTTCCTTTTCTATATAGATGAGCTGGTTAGTGTCGTTAGGAGTGTGATCGGTGTGTATTCGAAACACATAGACTTTAAATTTTTAACGTAAATTTATCTCCAGGACTTACTTTGCTATTCACGCTGTAAAAGGATCGAGCTTCGTCTCCTGTAACTGAAGAGTAGAGAACTGCATGACACAGTGAATGAAAAGCAATTACGAAAACTGTAGAACTCTGAGACCGGGATTTCTCCTTTAGTAGCACACAGCGAGGAAATTTACATGAAATGAAGCTTTCAGACCTAGACATATGGTGGAACTTAAATAAATAAAATGCTGTTTTCATTACACTCTTGCGGCTTCTACTGGATTAATGGCTGCGAGAGGGAGAAGTAGCTGTCTGAAAGAAGCTGGGCGCTACAAGGCTCAAGATAAATTAATCGGTTCTGTTTTATTCTTGTTCTTACATAGCTGGTTGTAATTTGTATTCATGTCGCAGGAGTGCTTCTTTAAGTTAAATGTAAGAGTAAGTATTAAAAAAAATAATTGTTACTGTACGTACCACCTGTTCTAAAATTAAAAATCGCAGTGTTGTTTCCATGCAGTGTATTTATGTGTTTCATACAGTCTTCTTAATAAACAGTGATTATTTCCCTAATCAATATTAACAGTTTGTTCTTTCTAATGTTGAGGTAGTGTGTTATCTGTGAGGCACAAATTGGATTCTTCAGTATTATCTACGTTAAATTCGTGCTTCGTTCCATGAAGGTTCGGTTTCGATCCCTGACCAATGTATGTGGGTTTTCCGAAAAGTGGCCCTGGTACAGGTTTCTGTCCCAGGTCAAAAAAGATACTACCTTAATTTTTAAAGTTTTCGCACGAAGTCGACCCGAATTTGCCCACCTGTTTTATGGCTATCCTGTTAGATAATTGTTCTCCTGTACATAATTTAGTTTTACTTAAGTGTTCTTTTTTTGTTTCTTGAATTTTGTCCTTCTAACTTTGAACGTACACAGGCGGTGGCGCAGTTGGTTGAGGCACTGCGCTACAAACCGGAAGGTCGCGGGTTCGATTCCCGATGGTGTCATTGGAATTTTTCGTTGACATAATCCTTCCGGTCGCACTATAGCCCTGGGGTCGACTCAGTATCTAACAGAAATGAGTACCAGGAATATTTCCTGGGGGGTAAAGGCGGCCGGTGCGTAAGGCTGAGAAACTTACCACCTTCAAGTGCCGATTGTCTAGAAATCTGGGAGCCTCAACCTCCTGGAACGTTAGGGGTCTGTCCAGGCCTGTAATGGGACTGCTTTACCTTTACCTTACTACACCGAAATTACGATGGATGAAGAAGGAAGTTCGCTTGTAGTAGGCTATACACCATCATCGGAACGCTATAGAGTCGTGCATAATTTAACCGTTTAAAGCCTAGCGGTAACTTTACGTAGCGCCAGGTTTAACATAAAAAAATTCTACGTGGTGCCCACATTGCCTTTATGTGTTTTGTACGGATCTCAGAACAAACAGCAACTTTTGCCTTATAAAACATTAAGAGACTGGTTTTTATAACCGAAGTGGATAGTGTTTACAGCGCGGTACGTACTGAGTCCTTATATAAAACAGATACGCTTCGTCTTTAAAGGGTTAAGTTTGTTTGATAGTTAAATGAAGCATTTATGTTAAAATGAGATTTATTATCTTCTGTTGTACAACACAGTCTCTGTGTTGAGGGCACATTCTGATGGTAGGGAAGGACTCATGTTTCTGTGGAATCATTTCTATTGCTGCAGACTTCTCCCTTTTCTCGAACACAGCCCCTCCTGTCATGTATTTGGAGGAAATTAATACGAATTGAAATGGTGCCCCCCAAACCCCACCCCACCCCACATCTTCAGAATAAGAAGCGGTGCTTGCCCTGAAACATCTCCCAAACCGCTGCTAAACAGGAAAGCGCCCTGACTATTGGTCTCCTGGTTTTATTCGCTTAGATCTCCACACTTGCTAGCAAACTGCTGATTTCAGATTCTGTGACTTTCTGAAAAGAGTATAGTCAATAAGATGGCAAATAAATTTTAAGATTAATACAAAACAAAGTTTGTTTTACCTTTTTCAAAAAAGCCACCTTTAGCATGGTTCTTATCATCTTTTGTCCATCCCACATCCGCTGTTGCTTTCAGATATCCCTGTCTGGTTTCCGCCAATACGAAAAAATCTATCGCGATTTAGTAAAGATTTCTGTGGAGGGGAACAAGTGATGAGCCTTTAACCCTTTAAAGAGGAAGCGTGTCTGTTTTATATAAGGACTCAGTGCGTACCGCGCTGTAAACACTCTCCACTTCGGTTATAAAAACCAGTCTCTTAATGTTTTATAAGGCAAAAGTTGCTGTTTGTTCTGAGATCCGTACAAAACACATAAACGCAATGTGGGCACCACGTAGAATTTTTTAATGTTAAACCTGGTGCTACGTAAAGTTACCGCTAGGCTTTAAAAGGTTAAAAATTTTTGGTGGTGCCTGGTGAATCCTAGGTGGGTGGGGATAACGCAGTCGGTGTAGCGACTTGCTACGAACGGGGATCGAATACCGGTGGGGGCGAGATTTTCCGCACCAGGCCAGACCGGCCGTAGGAGCCAGTCAGCTTCCTGTACAATGGAAACCGGGTCTTTCCCGGGGGGGGGGGTAAATCATCCGGAATGTGACATTAACCACCCACTACAATCCAGCACCGAAGTTCATGAAAAAGTAGAGCTAATTCAGAACACTCAACCAAAAAATGCACAATGCTCGTCCTCTTATACTACAACAAAGAGTATTCCTAACTAACTAACTAACTCTATGGAGCAGAGGCCTTCTTGAGAAGCTAACCGTTTCTCAGCTGGTCAAGAAATTCTCCTCATTTTATGGAACCCGGAGGTTCATTACCGCATTTACAAGAGCCCGCCACCTGTCCCTATCCTGAGCCAGCTCAATCCAGTCCACGCCCCATCCCAATCTTGAAGATCCATTTTAATATTATCCTTCCATCTACGTCTGGCTCTCCCAAGTGGTCGCCTTCCCTCAAGGTCTCCCCACAATGAGTATTCCTACATGTTTCAATCCACAAAGGATCATAATCAGGGAACAAACTTAATTAGCTACTCTACACACATAGCTGACAGCTTATGCACGGTGTAAAGTAGGCAAGTATTAAAATGTGGAGAATTCCTTGTGTACTAGTCGTGTACATAAATCAAATGCAGTCTTGATATAAGATGACCTTCGGGGCAGCTTAGGTACTTAACGACTATTGGATGGACTTTCGTTAAGTACGTAAGCTGTCCATGAGGTTCTGTACATCCTGATTCTTTCCACTTACGTACACAACTAGTCTGCAAATAACTGTCCATATTTTAATACTTGACCATTTTACACCATGCGCAAGTGTTAATTATGTGTAAAAAAAGCTAATTAAATTTTATACACTGTTATTTGATATTTTTCTCCTCATGACGATCCCTTGTGGCTATGAACGTGTAGGAATACCTATCGTTTCGTAGTCATTCCGTCTTCTACCTACTCACAGCAGGTGTCGAGGTTATTTATTTTCACTTGATCACACTCAGACACACACCAAAGTCGATAGGGCTCCTCTGGACAAGGGATCAGCTCGTCTCAGAGACCTCTACCTGACAACACAAACACTCACAAGAGAAAAACATCCATGACCCCGTCAGGGCTGTGGACTCGATACACAAAAGCTCCGATTCCGACTCCTCTATTTTTAAAACTTCCGACTCCGACTCCGACTCCGACTCCTCGATTTTTAAAACTCCGACCCCGACTCCTTCATAAAAGCTCAATATGTATTAATAAAGGTAAACCTTTAAGACGTTTCATCGCCACCACGTGAATCATCAGGCTACTGTTTAGACTTATAACCTATATTTAAGTATAAGTCTAACGGTTACTGTAGCTATCAGGGCTCTGGGGTTGAAGTATCTAGTTAAGATTTTAGACTGATGTCAGAGTCGGAGTTTTAATACGATATACATATCTAAAGAAAAGCACTGTGCATTTTGTTGATTGAGTGTTGTGAACTGATTATCGACAGTAAACAGAAAGAACAAAATAAAGCTAAAGAAAGGGAAAGTCTATTCCTCTATTCTCCTGTGGACCTTCATGGCATTTTACAGGGATAATATTACCTTAGTACAGAAGTCAGAAGTGGGACGCCATTCTATGCAATTGAAGCCGTGTACCCGCTGGCCGCCATGCAAGCTGTACCCAGGGTAGGAATTTTAGAGACATGGGCTTTGTTCTCGCTCGAGTTAAAGGGAGTGGGCCATAAAATGTAGTCTTACTGTACTTAATTTCCGTATTAAACTTAATAAAATTCTTAAAAGGCATCCATCCTCTGTTTATATATCCATGCTCACTGTACGGTGTTGTTCTATCGACTTTATTACCGCCGGATAAATGAAGTCCTTTTTCAAGAACACTTCGAGTTGAGATCTGCTCTCGGCTGGGGGTATAACGCAGCGTCGAGTGGCAATCATTTACCGCGTTATACGCCAGAAGAAAGCATATTTCATCAGCATCGCGGCGGAAGCCTCAAATCACAGACATTTTGAGTATTTCGCTTTAGTAAGCCTATCGTTCACAGCACTAACTCCGTGAAGTAGAGGCCTTCTTGAGAAGTTAACAGTTTCTCAGCTAGTCAATAAATTCCCCGCATTTTATGGAACCCGGAGGTTCATTACCGCATTCATAAGAGCCTGCCACCTGTGCCTATCCTAAGCCAACTCAATCTAGTCCATGTCCCCCCCATCCCACTTCTTGAAAATTCATTTTAATGTTATCCTCTCATCTACAGCTGGGTCTCCCAAGTGGTCGCCTTCCCTCGTGTCTCCCCACCAAAATCCTGTATGCAGTCTTTCACAACACTGCCTTTTAACAATTTTATCTTAAAATGTTAACAGGGTTTATACTAGTTAAATGTAAGATAATATTGAAAAGCAACTTAATACTTGCAAGGTGAGGTGAAGGGAAATTAATACTTGCAAGGTGAGGTAAAGGGAAATTTCACGCTAGAACACGCCAGGAAGGCCCAGAGGGGAAAGTAGAGGTATGTTTACTCTTTCTTTAACCTCGTGGCTAGATGGGGACCGGTGGTCAAGACCACGCCCCGACCGCTTTATGCCCCAGAAGAGAGACCCTATACCCATTTTACAGCAGGTTGTGTGGGCCCCAGGGCTGGTCTGGACGGGTGAGGAGTATCTCGCCCCCCAAAGGGGTTCGATTCCCGGACCGTCAAGCCCATAGCGAGACACTATACTGACTGCGCTATCCCGGCCCACACTAACTACTTGCAGCATGTATAAATGTGTGAAAACAGAAGAGAATCAAAGATTTAACATTTAAAATCCGTTGTGAAACTGAAAGCCTTCAGCTTTTGGTCTAGATGAATCTGTAGCGGTTTGTAGACGAAATCTGTAGTTATAAGCGAAATCATTACAAATTGTTTAAACCTACTGCAGTTTTTTTTCCATAGATGTCAGTTGGTGTTTCTGAACAAGGTGTCTCAGTCACAGAATGCAAGGTGTTAACCCCGTGCCACATCTCTGGCTAATATTGTTGTCCCTTTGCGCAGTGGAAACAGCGTCAACGTGGTGAAGAGAAGCTTGAAGTCGATACGACATGATGGTGACAACAAAGTGGATCATCCTATCCGGCATCACGGGAAGCATCGCCGGAAAGAGGAACCGCTGGTGGGCCCCAGCTCCACGACAGTCAGCCCTCCGGAGGAGTGGAACCAGACGTCTCCCCACACACGACGACTGGACATGTGTTACAGCACAAACCAGGTGCTGCTCGTCATTGCCATCACTTGCGGCGTCAACTTCGCCTTCATTTTCGTCGTCATGACGCTGGTAAACGTTTGCAGCCGCTCGGGAGACAAGATGAGCAGGTAAAATGTTCTGGTCACTTGGCGCTTCTATACGCGATGCTTTTCTTTGCGTATGGAAAAGAAACACCAGCTGTCATACGTATTAGTGCGGTAACGTTTCTTATTGTTCTTCGCCTCCTCCTCCTCCTTCTCCTTCTCCTTCATCTGCTTCCCCTTCTCCTCCTCCTTCTCCTCCTCCTTCTTCTCCTCCTTCTCCTTCTCCTCCTTCATCTTCTCCTTCTCCTCCTTCTTCTCCTCCTCCTCCTTCTTCTCCTTCTCCTTCTTCTTCTTCCCCTTCTCCTCCTCCTCCTCCTCCTCCTTCTTCTCCTTCTCCCCCTTCTCCTCCTCCTTCTTCGTCTTCTTCTCCTTCTCCTTCTTCTCCTCCTCCTCCTCCTTCTTCTCCTTCTTCTGACATTACAGTCCTTGACGGACCTTAGACTCTTCCAAAACTGCCTTCCAGCTTCCAGTTTAGAACCTCCTCAACAGAACATTTTTTGGGGATGTCGTCGTCAACCCCACGCCCAACCCCGGCAACGTGGAGGACCAGGGTGTCCCTTTTTGTCTGTGTCATCACCCTTGACTTATTTGGCATCGGACGCCTTACCAGAAGATACGCTTCGGCCAGCATAGTTCTCAGGAACATTTGACCCCTTAAGCCCCAACACTACAGCAAAGTAGCGCCACCTCCGTGCGAAGGGAAAAGTTTAATACAAAAAATATGTATCAGTCTAACCACAACTGTATTTAGACAATATCTATTGTCTAAATATACGACCATAACACAGCGGAGTGTCACATACAAAGTACGACAATGTCTGCTTGCAAAGTTAAGGTCTTCTGAACTACCGAATGGATCTTTTCATGACAGGCATTTTTAGAAAACTTGTAGTTTGGCATCGATGGCAGTGTTCTTTGTTTTTGTTAGTTCCCTCCCAAAAACTGTTTTAATAAAAAATCTAAAGTTAAAATTTGATAATACTGTCTGCACCGGAAGCCACGGAAGTACGTGATATGCCACAGCAGGATGAATTCCACACAAATTGTTTCCTATAACATTAATATTCTTCTCTCGGAAGGGAATCTTGGTTGTGAAAAGGAAGGCTTCTCTGATCACAAAGTTTTCATCGTTGCAGCTGCTGCGTCTTTTTAAATTTTAATTCCTTGACATGGCACTGAAGAATGAATCCTTTCGCTAAATCCAAAACAAAATTTGCCTACCAAAAATTTTATTTTATTTATCATATCCCGTCATTTATAATCCATATTCGGTATAAAAAATCATCATACTGACGCCACTCAAAATATAGCAAATGCGTTTTCTGTCAGGTTCTGCACTGTCTTGTCAGAGGCAGTGCCAAGTGCGGGTGTATTTTTTAGTCTGAAAGCGCTTTCAAATGTCAGCTGTGATATGGCGATCTTGGTGGAAGGACAGCAAGAAACTGTCACCGCCTTTATACTTCTTCATCCGTTCTGTAAGTTGTCTTTCCTGATATACGGACGTGTAATAAAAGCTTTGGGTTTTCCTAGTGCTAAGCCTGTGAAGTGTGTGCATAATGTTGTCTGATATATACAGCGGAACCCCGTTATAATGACATCGGTTTATGCGACACCTCGTTCACAGCGTCAGATATTCTGTGGTACCGATTAATTCCTTAATGTTAACCATAACGTTGTAATCCTCGGTTAGAAAAACACTCGTTTATAACGACAAGAAATATTCATTCCCTATCATGGCGTTATAACCGAGTTCGACTGTGTGTGTGTGTGTGTGAGTGTGTGTGTGAGTGTGTGTCTGTGTGAGTGTCTGTGTGTGTGTCTGTGTGTGTGAGTGTCTGTGTGTGTGAGTGTGTGTGTGTGAGTGTGTGTCTGTGAGTGTCTGTGTGTGTGTCTGTGTGAGTGTCTGTGTGTGTGTCTGTGTGTGTGAGTGTCTGTGTGTGTGAGTGTGTGTGTGTGAGTGTGTGTGTGTGAGTGTGTGTCTGTGAGTGTCTGTGTGTGTGTCTGTGTGTGTGTCTGTGTGTGTGAGTGTGTGTGAGTGTCTGTGTGTGTGTCTGTGTGTGAGTGTGTGTGTGTCTGTGTGTGTGTCTGTGTGTGTGAGTGTGTGTCTGTGTGAGTGTCTGTGTCTGTGTCTGTGTGTGTGAGTGTCTGTGTGTGTTAGTGTGAGTGTGTGTCTGTGTGAGTGTCTGTGTGTGTGTCTGTGTGTGTGAGTGTGTGTGCGTGAGTGTGTCTGTGTGTGTGAGTGTGTGTGAGTGTGTGTGTAACAGACGGAGGTAAAGGTAAAGGTTCACCCTATAACAGGTCCTGAGGGCCCAAGAGGGGGAGTAGAGGTATAATTTTTCCCGTTCTTGAGCCTCGGCACGAGGAGGGGATGGGGTGGCTAGCCCCACGCCCCGGCCGCTTTACCCCCGGGAAAGAGACCCGGTGCCCATTGTACAGGAGGCTGGGTGGGCCCCAGGGCCGGTCTGGACGGCTGCGGGAAATAACAAACGGAGGAGTACTAACAATTAAAAATGTTTCCTTTAATGTACCGCAAAGCCGAGGTAGCTGTACAGAAGTTCTGCGTGTAACATTAATCGAACCGTGTTCAACTCCTTATTTAACCCTTTAAAGACGAAGCGTATCTGTTTTATATAAGCACTCAGTGCGTACCGCGCTGTAAACACTCTCCACTTCGGTTATAAAAACCAGTCTCTTAATGTTTTATAAGGCAAAAGTTGCTGTTTGTTCTGAGATCCGTACAAAACACATAAACGCAATGTGGGCACCACGTAGAATTTTTTAATGTTAAACCTGGTCGTATGTAAAGTTACCGCTAGGCTTTAAAAGGTTAAGTGTCGCTACCAATTTACGGTAATTTAAATGACAAGCCTATTCCTATGAGTATGAACCGAGCTCGGGCCGTGCCATGGCTCAGGTGGTTAGTCGCCGGCCTCCCACTGCGGAGGCCCGGTTTCGATCCCGGGTCAGTCCATGTGGGATTTGTGGTGGACAAAGCGGCACTGGGACAGGTTTTTCCCCGAGTTCTTCGGTTTTCCCCTATCAATTTCATTCCACCGGTGTTCCATTACTAGGAAAAGAACAAAAAATAATAATCATATCTTCATCATAGGGTTGCACAGTAAGCCTCATTGCTGCAGGGCATCCGTAGCGTCTGCTGCGGGGCCCTTCACCACTAAAATAGAGACCCGAGCTCGAAACTCGATCCAATTTTGAAGAATTTTATCCTCACACGTACAGTGTCGAATGGGACGATGATTATTGAGTGATACATTAATAAGAATTTAGACGGAAATATTCTTAGCCTAATCGACATTGCTTTGGGCCGATTGTGTGAAAAATTAATAAATATTACAAAGAGTCAAAGAGGAATGGAGCATCCTACATAAAACGAAACGAAAGAAAGCTAACTAGATTTGTCACATCTTGCTTAGGAACTGCCTTCTAAAATACGTTTTTGAATGACATGTAGAAGGGACAGGAATACGAAGAAGAAGACGTAAGCGGCTATTTTAAGTTGAAAGAGTGAACAGTAGGTCGCATTCTGGAGACCTCGCTTTGGTAAAGGCTATGGGCCTGTCATAAGATGATGACTCAACATACTTTTCCGCATTTAATGCAGGAACTGAGGAAAACTACGCAACACGTTAATCAAGATAGCTGACGATCCGAATAACGTGCAAACCAGGCTCTTTCGTAGGAGGGATTTAGAACATTACTCCTATGCGAACAAGTTATTTGAAAAGAACCAACTCTGTATCTTAAATACACCAACTGTAATATTTTATAGACTTATGAATATTTAAACCCTTGTGGGATTTTATCCTGAAGCACTGAAATTTTATTGTAGCAGAAAATGTATGCTTTGAGAATCAAGAAGTATCGTTGCATAAAACGAGGATTTCTTTTGATGATCCAAGGAAAGGAACCGGTATACGACGTGGGCTGTGGGACTCTGTGTCGTCAGAGAAAAGATAGAGTAGCTAACGGCACCGCGATAGCACCGATCCCAGTGGCCGCGCGGTCTAAGGCGTAGGTCTGCGGTCGAGCGCTTGCTGGGATCGTGGGCTCGAATGCCATCGGGGGTATATGGATGTTTGTCTGTTTTGAGTGTTTGTGTTGTTAGGTAGAGGTCTCTGCGACGGGCCGATCCCTCGTCCAGGGGAGTCCTACCGACTGTGGTGTGTGTTTGATTATGATCAAGTGAAAATAAACAACCTTGACACCTGCTATGAGTAGGTAGAAGAGGGAAGGACTACGAAACGAAACGATAACACCTTTATCCTTGTTAGATGTTAAGCAAACTTGAATTTCTCGACATATTTTTGAAAAATATTCAAGTACCAAATTTCACGTCAGTCCTTCCATTTGGAGTCGAGTTCTTCCCTGCAGACAGACACACAGATGGACAGCCAGCCAGCCAGCCAGACAGACAGATAGACGTGACGAAGCTAGTAGTTGCTCTTCTTCGAACGCGCCTAAAGATGCAGCACTTTTTTCAAAACATTTAAAAAGTATATATTTTAGGTATTTATGTAGACATTTTTTACTAACTCCATTGGAATTTTAAAGAAATTTGGAGGTTATGTTTTAAAACTATATTTGCTTAAAATTAGTCTTCAGCTTTCTAATCTCATTTTATAAATACTTCGATGCTTTTGGTACACACTGTTATGTCCGTGTGCCTAAGCCACAAAAGCTAATACAAATAGCGACGTTCAAGACTCCTGGAATATGACGCCTCGTTAATCGGTGACTTATTTATCATAATCACTACGAAAACCTCAAATTAAGAAACGTAATTTACTTTCGCATGAATATCATGCATTATAGTCAGCGATAACATTAATATCAACATGGCAGCTGTGCTATCTTCTGGTATGGGAGCGACATTTACAGTGTTCTGAAATTTCGTGTAGTGCCATCATCGAAAAAATAAAAATTTCTATGTTTTTTGTGGATTTTCATGAACTTTTCTGGTACAAGGCAATGACTAACACTTACCGGATCACTGGAGCGGAAGCGGCATTTCTTAGTGCAATCTGGAAAACACCGGGTTTAGAGTCCAGGATTTAATTCTTTCACTCCAGCTCTTAAAAAAAAAGCAAAATTTAAAGAAAAAACTCAAACATAGTTGTACAGTAACGACCATAATTGATTGACTCTTGTGGTGCAACGTTAGGAATTCAAACCCTACACCCTGCGACGCTATTCGCCACCCAAGGGTTAAACTGCACAATTATGAACCGTCAGTCACCCCCCCCCCCCAAGTTGTCCATAATCAGGTTAAGTCTGAAAGATAATTTGCTTTTTGTATGTTACAGGCTTCACGCAGTTGTTATAGCCGAGAATGGAGAATACGACATTCATGACCATAAACTTCCGTTAGATGGGCACAGCCTACGTAGAGAAACGCCATCTTACGACAGCGTTCAGGAATACGTGAATTCTCTGCCGCATACGTTTAACAGGACAGCCTCCATGATGTCTCTGCACAGCTTGCATTTGACCAGAAACCGCTCGCAAGAAAATCTACTCAAAAAAAGTAGCAGCCTGCGTACGTCATTCTCCATGGAGGACTTACTTTTCGTGGGCTGACACCAGAGTTCAGCACTTGGCTATTAAAACTTGAGAACTGTGGGATTGCAATGGCAGGCGCACTCTTCCCTTGAGAGGTTAGGAGAGTAGTTATATCAAAGTGTGTTGAGACAGTTGTCGAGTGTGTTTCAAGTGAAAGAAATAGAATAATTGTCAAGTTTGAAGGTTCAGATAGAGGTATGTTAATTACATATGGATTTAGTATTTTTATGAATGCAATGAATGTAAGAATAAGGTAGATTTGAATCGGTCTTCCAGCTTTCGGAGAATGCCGTGTTTGTAATACATGTACATAGAAGATATAAAAATCATTAACTCTCCATTTATAGTAGGTTCATCCTCTCTAATAACATTGATGCAATAAATTTTATGAAATTTATTCCTCAATATATACTGTATGCATTGAAAGTGTCGGGTACCCGTATGGGTCTGAAAGGGTAAAGAAATCCCTATACAAGCCATTAAGCTTCGGCGGTAGAAGGGGGTGGGGTGGCTAGCCTCACGCCCCGGCCGCTTTAACCACGGTAAAGACCCGGTTCCCATTGTACAGGTAGCTGGGTGGGCCCCAGGGCCGGTCTGAACTTTGCGGAAAATCTCTCCCCCACCGGGATTCGATACCCCGACCGTCCAGCCCGTAGCAAGTCGCTATACCGACGGAGTTGTGTTGGTCTGGTAGGCTAAAGAAAATCATTCCAAGTATTTTAGTCACGTTATCCATAAATTTTCATCATCAGTGCAACTAACTCAAGTATCTCAAAAGATTTTGATGTCCAGTAGCCGAACACATGTGTAGCAATAAAGAGTGTTTAAGCCTAATATCTACATGGTCTGCCGAAGGGGGACGAGGCGACAGGGGAGTGGAGTAGACTACATAACGAGAAACTTAATGACCTGTACTCATCACCAAATATTATTCGGGTAATCAAATCGAGAAGAATGAGATGGGCGGGGCATGTAGCACGTATGGCGGAAAAGATAGGTGCGTAAAGGATTTTGGTGGGGAGACTTGAGGGAAGGCGACCACTTGGGAGACCCAGGCATAGACGGGAGGATAATATTAAAAGGAATCTTCAAGAAGTGGGATGGGGCACGGACTGGATTCAGCTGGCTCAGAATAGGGACAGGTTGCAGGCTCTTGTGAATATGGTAATGAACTTCCGGGTTCTATAAAATGCGGGGAATATCTTGAGTAGCTGAGAAACTGTTAGTTTCTCAAGAAGGCCTCTGCTCCGTGGAGTTAGTTAGTTAGTTAGTTAGTTAGTCAGTCAGTCAGTTAGTTAGTTAGTTAGTTAGTTAGTTAGTTAGTCAGTCAGTTAGTTAGTTAGTTAGTTAGTTAGTTAGTTAGTTAGTTGGTTATTTAGTTAGTTAGTTAGTTAGTTAGTCAGTCAGTCAGTCAGTCAGTCAGTCAGTCAGTCAGTCAGTCAGTCAGTCAGTTAGTTAGTTAGTTAGTTAGTTAGTTAGTTAGTCAGTCAGTCAGTCAGTCAGTCAGTCGTAATGGTCTCGGCCCAACTACCTCTAATAACCTTAGAGGTCTACCTGTGCCGTGACCTTCAGGCACGAAGAGGGGGTAGACGTGTTACTAACCTTGGCCCCAGATGGGGATGGATGGTCAACGCCACGCCCCTGCAGCTTTACACGCCCCTCCCGCCGGGGAAAGAGCCCCGGTACGTATTGTTCAGGAGGCTGTGTAGGCACCAGGGCCGATCTGGACGGTTGGGGGCAAAAGAACGTTCGTTGACCCCACCAGAGTTCGAAACCCGAACCGTCCAGCCCGTAGCCTAGTCGGTATAAAGAAGGATCTAAATGCGGCCAAACACAACCACTGTATGTTTTTCTTTATTGTGGCAACGTGTTTCGACTGAATTCGGTCATCTTCAGGCCATTAATATAAAACTCATAAAGGTACTATATATACTTGTATTAGGTGATATCAATAACATTACTTCCATACGTTTTATATTAACCCTTTAAAGACGAAACGTGTCTGTTTTATATAAGGACTCAGAGCGTACCGCGCTGTAAACACACTCCGTCTCGGTTACAAAAACCAATCAGTTAATGCTGTATAGGGAAATAATCGCTGTTTGTTCTGATATCCACATACAACACATAAAGGCGAAGTGAACACCACGTAGAATTATTGGATGTTAAACTGGGTGGTACATAAAGTTACCGCTAGGCTTTAAAAGGTTAATGGTCTGGAGATGGCCGAATTAAGTCGAAACATGTTGCTACATTAAAGTGCGTAACGTACATTATTTGTGTCTGACACCATTACATCCTTCTGTGTTATTATTAACACAACGTGATGATAAATACATTATTTCCTGGTCACTATACCGTCTACGCTATTCCTGCCCCTGAGTAAATCTAAAAGGTTCTACATTTTATGTCATCTGTTATTATATCTAGACTTAAAAAGCTTTCCCATCAAAACTTCACACACATTAATCACGGTCATCAAGTATGTCCGAAATTATGTAAGCTGTTACTATGTATTAACTGTATCATCATCATCATCATCATCATCATCATATCATCCTCTTTATGCAGGGTATTCACACTTATACACCTGAAACAAACCACGTTTCTACGGTACACAGTGTAGCAGCTATTCTGCGCGTACTGTTAATGGTGCGTGTAGCGCTGTCTGCAATATTAAACTCTTTTGTGCTTCTACATTAGCACTTCCCGCAGTGTGTGTGCTGTGCCCAATATAACTGTGTTCTGCTTATTATTATTATTATCATCATCATCATCATCATCATCAAGGAATTGACTTATAGCTAATGATGTATACTTTATTAAAATTATAGGTTTTTAAATTATGCAACAAAAATTACTGTATGGGTCATTATTTCTGTAATTATATTGCCCGTTATTTGTTAACACTCGTCGAAGTGAGTCTTTTAGATGCTGACCGCCTTGAGTAGGACTCGCTGTTACGAGTCCTGGACAACATGTAGCGTCATGCAGCTCGGTGTCTGCAGTTGCGTCACCACGTTAGTTCTTGCAAGCAGACTGAAGTTAAACGGATAAAAATGCTGTCGATCTTAACAGCTAAATGTATGGTTATTATGGTTTTATACCACATGTTTCGGCCTCTTTTAACCATTGTCAGGTATATCTAAATACAAAATTGGTACTCGAAGAATAATTTCAAACGTAAAATTTTAAGGTAGAATAAGATCACTTTCTTTACAGTTGAAACGGGATTTAAAAGGGCAAATATTGGTGCGTGCAATGCAGGAATTATAAAGATATACAGGTTGCTTTTGAGGTATGCATGGAAGTTTAAATGCTAATATCTGTTACGGTTTGGGATTTTTTGTAAGTAGGTGAATAATAAGATATTATTCTGACTTTAAAATTTTGTGTTTTCAAATATCTTTTTTTCCTAATATTTTTTTGTATTTGGGTATACCTGACAATGGCTAAAAGAGGCCGAAACATGTGGTATAGAATTATAATAAATAAATATATACGAGAGTTGTGATTGGTAATATTTTTATTTCTTTAATTTGCATCTTTTACAGTGGGATGTTCCAAACAAAGTTTATAGACGTGAAGATTTAGAACTTCTGTTTAAAATAGATGACTTAGTCCAACATAAGAAATTAAGAAGGAATTTCTTTTGAAAGTTCTTAAAATACATTTATATTTGTTTTTAAAGAAACGAGAGTGTGTTAAATGGACTTTGTGTATTCAGAAAAAAAAGCAAATTTTAAGTCCATAATCAAAATGTTTCGTAGAAAGCGGAAGTACTGAGGAAATCCATGGACTAGCGACATTTTGTCCAAGACAAATCTCGGAAGACTTGCCCTGATATAAGCCCGGGCCTCCGAATTGAGAATCTCTGTGAATCTAAAATTCATCGTCAAATCTAATACGCAAAATGTGATTCAGAATTGAGAAACCGATGTCTTCCAATCTCCCTCCCGCTGTCTTTCTCTCTGTCTCTGTCATGAATACAAATTTTAACTGAGCGCGAGAGGGAAAGATCTGCTTTGTGTCTCAGTTACACAAATAGCAAATCCTCGAACCTAACTCGACGGCGTAATCCATGGTAGAGACAGGCTGTTGGTTTCGATTACAGAATTATCTACTGAGTGTAGTCCGTCTGTGTAATTACAACTAAAGTGAAGGATTAAGCCTTAAACGTGTGCCGGGATTCTAACTATATTGCCGAAGGGCTGGTTGTTACACAAAAGACGTGCTATCACAAAGTGACATATCTTTTTCCAAGTGATTCAGCTACGCTTCCAATATCCTACCACAGATATCCCATACATGAAAAGTATTTACTCGTTCACAAAACAAACCACTAGATACCTGTGTTCCGTTCAACACAACCACTATTCACCAAATTATTCTCACATTACATTTTTCGGTTCTTCGACCATAATCAAATGTATAATACAAAAACACTCAAAATAGGGTAAAGCTTAACATTTTTCTGAGATCTCACAAAATAATATATGGTTCTTGTATTTACATTTCATAAAAGGTTTACGCTTTGGGTGTTTTACGTTTTGAGTGTTTTTATATTACACACCTGATGATGGTCGAAAGGCCGAAACATGTAGTTTGAGAATAATTTTAGTGAAGACGGGTTATGTTGAAAGGAACATATATGGTAGTTTGTTTTATTCTATGCCCACAACGTGATGGATCGTATTAAATTTATTCACTCGTTCGTTTATTTTTGTATTCATTCATTCATTCATCTGTCCATATTCTTAGATGCTTTGGCGTCGTTAGTTACGCAACAAGAATGCAACAAATCATTTAAACAAACCAACTTCAGCAAGTTAAATTTGTTAATGTCTTATCTTCTTATTCTGTTGCTCCACTATGCGAAAAGAATAAGCGATTCCGTAGATACTGTCCTGCATCCATCCCTATCTTGCGCTACTTTTCACCAATTAACAATTCGCATTTTCTTATGCCATTCTCCACATCATCTTTCCATCTAGTATTGCGTTTCCTCTTAGGTGGTTCTCGGTGCAAGTGTTAATGTCTTGTCACAACAATAAAATGCAAAAGTAACACAGGAAATACGAGTATAATACAGGGTGTTTAAAAAGTTGCTTTACAACTCGGAAATGCTCGAATATTTCCCCGTTCCACAATTTGGTGAAGATGACCATGAAGGAATCATGCACTTCCAGCAAGACGGCGCACCCCCGCATTATCATAGAGACGTCCGCAAGTGCCTCAACACTCCTTTCCCAGGTGGGTAGATTGGTCGAGCAGCGCCGATACCATGGCCATCTCGTTCCCCCGATCTTACTCCACTGGATTTTTTCTTGTAGGGTTTTGTCAAAGACCGAGTGTACATGCCACCTCTACCTGCAAATGTCGCAGAGCTCCGAATTCGAGTTACCGCCGCTGTTAGAGAAGTGACGCCAGAGACGCTACGTCGCGTGTGGGAAGAAAATGAATATAGGTGGGGCGTCTGCCGCATCACAAATTGAACTTATATCGAACCATAACTGTCCGAGGTAAAACTTGATGTGTTTGCCTACCTGCTTACATTTCAAAATATTGTGTACGTCCTCTGTATAAATTCGTACATGCTTTGAAAATTGTAAAGCGACTTTTGAAACACCCTGTATAAATAAGGAAAATAACGCAACACATTTATCACAAATAAAGGTCACCCTTTCCTTTTAAAGTCGAAAGGTTGCACTTCGGGTTTTAATATAAATCAAGGTTTTCTTCTAAAGCAGACTGTCCTGTATCTAGAATAACTCGTCATCATATTACCTTCCACGCTGCTTTCTTAACGTCATAGTCTGTAAAACTGTTAGGCCTTTAACCTTTTAAAGCCTAGCGGTAACTTTACGTACCACCAGGTTTAACATTAAAAAATTCTACCTGGTGCCCACATTGCGTTTATGTGTTTTGTACGGATCTCAGAACAAACAGCAACTTTTTCCTTATAAAACATTAAGAGACTGGTTTTTATAACCGAAGTGGAGAGTGTTTACAGCGCGGTACGCACTGAGTCCTTATATAAAAAAGATACGCACGGTCTTTAACCTTTTAAAGCCTAGCGGTAACTTTACGTACCACCAGGTTTAACATTAAAAAATTCTACGTGGTGCCCACATCGCGTTTATGTGTTTTGTACGGATCTCAGAACAAACAGCAACTTTTGCCTTATAAAATATTAAGAGACTGGTTTTTATAACCGAAGTGGAGAGTGTTTACAGCGCGGTACGCACTGGGTCCTTATATAAAAGATATGCTTCGTCTTTAAAGGGTTAAACTGAATAAGCCGTCCCAACAAGAAAGACTAGCCAACTGCAGATTCTCTTTAGCTGTTTGACAGTGACAGTCGGAGGGTACGTGGTAGCACGTTGCTTTTATCAACAAGTTTTTGGTGTTTACACAACATCGAGCAAATCCACGTCCTGTACTGCAAATGTGTATTCACCGAAAGGGGCGTAGGGAGGCGAGGGGGAGTGATGCCACCGCCCCTTACGAGGAAAAAAATGAACAATTTAAGTGAAGAAATTTGATTTTCTGGCCCCAACAAATTTTAAATTATTTAAAATAAAATTATTTAAAATAAAAGTAACGTTCATAAATATTTGTGATTTTTTGAAGTTTATAATGTCTGTTAGGGATGGCCAGTGTTAGTATTCGTTTTCGGAACCAAAGAAAACGTTTAGCTACGCGATGTACACTACCGACACATAGAAACGTAAAATATTTTAAACAACTTTGTGAATATCGTGTGTTGTGTGGAACTTCTTTATTTTTAGTTTTTTTGGTACCCGGATTCGCAAAGGATTTCCTTAAAAAATACAAGGTCTTTGATGCCCAGAAATTTATTCCACCTTCGATATACAAATGACTTATGGGTTATCCGATGGTACGCATCAGATTTCCCTTAGTCACTACTGACATTTAAGCATTTCTCCCACCTTGGCATCTAGGCTTCTGTCCTGGCGTAAAAGAAATAATAGTCAATTGTCTGTAGTCTGAATACTGCGTTACAAACCGGAAGGTTGCGGGTTCGATTCCCGATTGTGTCATTGGCATTTTTCATTGACGTAATCCTTCCGGTCGCACTATGGCCCTGGGGTCGGCTCAGCCTCTAACAGAAATTAGTACCAGGAATATTTCCTGGGGGGTAAATGCGACCGGTGCGTAGGGCTGACAACGTACCACATTCATGTGCAGATTGTGTAGAAATCTGGGATCCTTAACTTCCTGGAACCATAAGGGCCTGCCCAGACCTGTAATGGGATTGCTTTATCTTTTACCTGTAGCCGGTAGGTGACAGCTTGCTTCACGTCGGCGTCTCTTGCGAATCTCTTACAAGTCAGGTCCTTTTTAGGGGCCCGAAGACACTGAAGTTACTGGGCGGAAGATCGGGACTCTAGGGCAGGTGGCTCATATCCTTCGAGCCGTGGTTCCACTTGTCGCAATTCCGGTCAGCGGTATAACACATGGCGTTATCGTGCAAAGTGATGACGCTTTGGCGCAGCAAGCCAGGTCATTTGCGACAAATTTGTTGCTATAAACTCTCAAGCGTACCACAATCACAATCACCCTCAGAAGTTTGAATAGCAGCCCTAACTAACTAACTAACTAACTAACTAACTATCTATCTATCTATCTATCTAACTACCTAACTAACTAACTCCATGGAGCAGAGGCCTTCTTGAGAAGCTAACAGTTTCTTATCTAGTCAAAAGTTCCCCGCATTTTATGGAACCCGGCAGTTCATTACCGCATTCACAAGAGCCCGCCACCTGCCCCTATCCTGAGCCAGCTCAATCCAGTCCATGCTCCGTTCCACGTCTTGAAGATCCATTTTCATATTATTCTCCCATCTACGCCTGGGTCTATCAAGTGGTCGCCTTCCCTCAGGTCTCCCTACCAAAATTTTGTATGCACCTCTCTTTTCAAGGATAGCAACACAGTCGAGGAAATTTAGGAGAATAACTTCTTTGTCCTCCCAAAAGAGAGTTGCCATTGTTTTTCTTAACGATGGCCTTGGTTTTAATTGCTTTACTGGGTAAGATGAGAAGTTTTCCGCGTCCTGGGCGTTTGTTTGCTTCCGGATGACCCATTGCTGACCCGTGTTTGATTCCCAGTAACCATTAGCTACAACAAGAGCTTTCCTTGGTCAGCGAAAGTTTTCAAATGTATAAGAGAGAGTCACATACTACAAATGTTGTGATTGTCTGTGGGGGTCTTGGCATGCAGCCGGCGCTCTATCCGGCATAATATCTAAGTCTGTGGCGATGTCAGTCTGCTGGATGCATCTGTCCTGTCTGACAACATCTGCACGGCACAGCTTGTCATATATATATTTGATGTTTTCGGGTTTCCGTGTCGCTGCTTGTCGTCAACATTTGTACTGCCTGATTCCGTCGTAGTAGACTATTTCTTACATTCCATACATCTTTATTTCCCAAGAGAGTTCTGAGTGTCTGCCCTGAACTGGAATTAAGGACATTTCTCTGAATTTTTGGTACCTATCCGTCATACTAGTTGGTGGTGGTAAGGTAGAGGCAAATTATTTGTGTTGCTCTACGGTCTTCTCGCAGTCACCAAAATCAGTACTGAAAAACACCTGATCAGAAAAGTGTTTCCTGTTTCTAACACAATTTTTATGGGTAGAAATAATTTTTATTATTCGCGTTACAATACTTTTTTTTTAGGAATTGATCTAGGCCTATCCCGAAAATCTGTGTGTGCCTGTACCTAGTTTCTTTCATTATACAGTGCAGAGTCGGGTCAGGGAAAGAATTAACACAGATTCTCCGCACCCTTTTCTAGCAGCTACCGTGCGTTTTCTTTTCTTCCTCCACCATCTGCGCTTTTAAGTTCCTTCTCACTGCGTGTCTCGCCTTACGTTGTCGGTTTTTTTATTCCATTGACTGCGGGAAGGTGTACTCTTCATGTTGAGGGTGATGAGGAATGATTAAGTGCCTGGGGGGGTCCTTCATTACGGGTCCTAGCTTAAACCTAAGAACACGGGAGACACCCACATTCCCCTCAGGCGGAATGTCGCATTGCGTAAACTCAATATTGTGGCTTACTCCCGCTTAGTACATCTACAGTCATTCTTAAATCAACCAATGAACTATATAAAGAGGAAAAATATAAAACAGTGAAATACTCTCGTCTATTTGTCCAACATGCAGTCGGCGGTCTTATACCCAAGAGTGGTTTTAAGCGACCCAGATTCGTCGAGCCAAAGGGGTAGGCTACTTTTTAATATGTGGCTACACGATTAAACCTCTAAGGAAAAAACATTTGCAGCTCTACTGCACGAATCTATGAAACATACAATTTTACAAACATCCTATGTAGTCGTAAAAATTAGGAAATTTTACACTAGATGAAAAAAATCAAATAAAATATCTTAAAAATAATAAAGATAATGTGAAAAATATAAAGGCTTAGTTAAGGGTTAAGTGAAGGGTATTAGGTAGACGACTTAGTGGACAGCATCTATGATAATTCTTTCCCTGACCCGAGTGTAGTCAGCTAATTACTAGATATAATTAAGCATCAATATACCTTGTTGCTTCAAGAAGAGAACAGTCTCGAATATTATTAGTGCTCCTTTATTTTAGAATGTAGTACAACATTCAGTGCTCTTTTCAGCCTTTGTGTAGGCTATAATGTGTTTCGTTTTCCTGTACGGCCTTTGAAGTATAAATGACAGCTTACTTTAATAGCTGTTCTTTGAAAGCACACATGAATAGATCTGAAAAAGACAATTCACTGTCGTATTTTGGATTTTAATATCTTTTTACAGTAGCGTACTTCTTTTAATGTAGCTGATACAGTTATTTTTAAGCGACATCTATTATGCAGTTATACTTTAGCTTTTACTAAGTAAAATATTTGATGAAAAATTGTATCACTATTTGTTTTCCGCAAATAACATAAGACAGCTAATGTGACTGCTTAATTGCAATTAAGTTCTCATATTAAAACAAAGAGTTTGTCGTAAATTATTAAATGTATAAATAAACTGTATAGAGTCTTCGTGCTTGATACCACTGTGCCCACTGCACTTGTACTGAAATTGAACGAACGACAAAACGCCCGATATATGACGCCAGCCAACTGCCACTCTCTGTTGCTGAAGTCAGCAGCAAACTATTTAACCTTGAAGCACAGAAAAATGTTTTAAATCTGTCCAGATACACACCATGAAGTCATACTGAAGCAGTGGATTTTTACCTCCATTTCTTCTTAACCTGGCCACTAGATGGAGGTGAGTGTTCAGGATTACGCCCCGCCGCATCACCCCCGGCGACGAAGCCCACGGTATCTACTCAGTAGGGGGCTGCATGGGACCAGAACCGCTGTTGGCATTTTGGAAGGGAGAAATTGCATGCCTGTGCCAGGAATCGAGCCGCGTTTTTTCCAGCCCCTAGTCTAGTTATACTGACTGCACTACACTGGGTCCCAAAAATGTTTCAAACTTTTGAATTTTTGTATGTGTTACGAATTATGCTTCAATTGAATGGACTTTACACAGGTGTTCGGTACAAAGACGAATAAAGAACTTATATCTGCAGGCTTATATCAGCACCCATATGAGTTATGATCGATCATAGACATATCGAAAAATCGATTCTATCTAGACTCGCCTCAATAAGCATGGCTGCCATTTTATTTTGGAAGCACACCGTATCGCTTTTGTAACTTATTTATAGGGTTAGTGAAGCACGTGATGTGTTTTTATACTTCAATTTTATAATTCACTTGTATCATTTGGGTGGGCCGCCATAGCTCAGTCGGTATAGCGACTCGCTGTGGGCAGGAAGGTCCGGGGATCGAATTTCGGTGGGGGCGAGATTTTCCACACCCGTCCGGACCGGCTCTAAGGGCTCACTCACCCTCCTATACGATAGGTTTGGGATTATTCCCGGGGCTAAAGCGTCTGGGGCGTAGTGTTAAAGACCCTCTTCTAGCATCGAGGTTAAAGAATGAGTAGAGCTATACCTGTACTGCCCCTTTGGGTCTTCATGCCCTGTTCTAAGGCTAATTTGCCTTCTACGTTTGTCTTCTGTGGCACAAAGACTAGGGTATACAGAACTGTAGTTGTGCCTGTTGTTTTGTATGGGTGTGAAACTTGGTCTCTCACACTGAGGGAGGAACAAAGACTGAGGGTGTTCGAAAATAGGGTGCTGAGGAGGATATTTGAGCCTAAGTGGGACGAGGCAACAGGGGAGTGGAGAAGACTACATAAGGAGGAACTTAATGACCAAATATTATTCGGGTGATCAAATCGAGAAGAATGAGATGGGCGGGGCCTGTAGCAAGTATGGGGGAAAAGAGAGGTGCATGCAGGATTTTGGTAGGGAGACCTGAGGGAAGGCGACCACTTGGGAGACCCAGGCGTAGATGGGAAGATAATATTAAAATGGATCTTCAATACGTGGGATGGGGCATGGACTGCATTGAGCTGGTTCAGGATAGGGACAGATGGCGGGCTCTTGTGAATGCGGTAATGAACCTTCGGGTTCCATAAAATAAGGGAAATTTCTTGACTACCTGAGAAACTGTTAGCCTTTCAAGAAGGCCTCTGCTCCATGGAGTTAGTTTGTTTGTTTACCTTCTATGGTTTTAGGTATTTCGGCTTCCATTTTATATATTTCCCTGTAAAGTTTAAATCTCAACTGCGTTTATGATATACGAGTGTTTTATGTATTGTGACGAAGCCGAAACGTGTAGCATTAACCCTTTAAAGACGAAGCACGAACTGTTTTATTTAAAGGCCCAGCTGATACCGAGCAGTAAACATTTTTCTTCTCGGTTATAAAAACCAATCAGTTTATGTTATATAGGACAAAAATCGTTGTTTGTTCTGAGATAAATACAAAACACAAATTGCAATGTGGGCAGAATGTACTATTTTTTAATGTTGAACGTGTGGTTGTGTCAAGTAACCAGTAGGCTTTAAAAGATTCAATAAAGCGAGTTGTGACTGACGGTGCTTAACTTCCCTAATCTGACCGATGTGGCCACACGAAATGCCGTTTACCGTTTTCACCTTAACCTTTTAAAGCCTAGCGGTAACTTTACATACGACCAAGTTTAACATTAAAAAATTCTACGTGATGCCCACATTGCGTTTACGTGTTTTGTACGGATCTCAGCACAAACAGCAACTTTTGCCTTATAAAACATTAAGAGACTGGTTTTTATAACCGAAGTGGAGAGTGTTTGCTGCGCGGTACGCACTTAATCCTTATATAAAACAGACACGCTTCGCCTTTAAAGGGTTACTGTAATGTACTGAACATGGCAAATCAAAACAGAAGACAAGTGGTTTTTCAGTTCAACAAAATCTTTACACATTAATGACACTGTACAAAGGCAAGTTCATGCCAGAATTTGAATCCGAATTCGGTGTGAGGTGAGTCTGGTTTGTTGACTGGATTATTCCACATTTTCTGTAATTCAACTACCGAGAGGTCCCGTTTGCCGATCCCAGTAGCCGCGCGGTCTAAGGCATGGATCTGCAGCCGTTCACTTGTGAGATTGCGGAGTTCGAATCCCACCACTGTCATTGATATATATCACTCGTAATTGTTGTATTTTGTCAAGCAGAGGTCTCTGCAAGAGGCTGATCACTCGTCCAGGGGAGTCCTAACGAGTGTGGTGTGTCTGAGTGTGATCATGAAGCCTCGATAATGTGGAGGCCGTGACCCACTAGGGGCTGTCGAGCCATTGGGACTAAAATGGGTCCTGTTTATGTCGGATACACACATACATCCATCTAAACAGTCCTGGCGCCTTCACCTTTACAGTAACACGTAATTTACGTGCTGTGAGACGCTGAATTTTGCGGTAAGCCACCATGAAGGGGCTGCAACACACTGACATACGTACACTAAACATTAATTTTAGTAATTCTGCCACACGGGAAACTGGAATTTATGGCATAATTCTAAGCACGCCTAGAGTACGGCCCACATTACCTGCGGTAAATGACTCTGTTTACTGATGAAAGTTTTCACACCCAACCATAAGGTGCCACACTATTACGTATGTCGAAACAAGCTGTGCCTCTTCATACGTAAAGAGGAACCCCCGCAGTGTTTGTTTTGCTAGTTCGAGACGGCATCAGTGAAAAAGCCCACTCGGAAATGACAACACGCTGAATGAATCAAAACTTACATAATAGAAATCTAGCATAATACGCTCAGAAAGAAGCACTGTTGCTTTTTTTGTTTTGTATTATTCAGTGCGGTTACACTGACCAAACACAACACTTAACAAACAAACTGCTCTCCAATTACTTGATTTTATATACAATTAAGTACAGTCACTCTAGGATAGTCCAGCACTTTTCGATCCTTTCCTGGGATCATTTTCAGGGATATTTTTAACATGTACTTATATTGTGAGTTTTATTTTTGTAATTCTACTCTTACAGGAGTCCCTGAAGATGATCCCAGGAGGAGATCGAAAATGTTAGACTAGCCTATAGTGACTATAATTTATGATATCTGTAATAGAGTAATGGGAGAGCAGTTTGTTTGTTTGTTTGTTTGTTTGTTCGAGTGTTGTGTGTCTGAAACACTGCGTCCTCTGTCAAAGATTTGTCCAGTGAAGGAAACGTATTCTGCCAGGTCTAAATAATTACATTAATTCTAATTTTCTAGACAAGGGAAATTAGTCATTACTTCGTCATCAAAGCGTATTAACAGCACAGTGTTTCTTTAAAGAGACGTCATTATGGTTGTGACACTTTTAGCCTGCGTATTAGAATCAAAATTGTTACGTTCTTATTCAATATAAAGAGTGTTCTTGTTGTGAATTCAAAAACACCACAATTTTCAGCAGTTTAGATCGAATATAAGGTTAAAAAATCCCCGTTTTTTAAATAAAACACGTAGTTTAATCAGCAGGGACTGGCAATGAGTGAGAAGCCAGTGTTTAATGTCTGACAGGAGAAAATTCTCTCAGCACATCAAGTGTGAAAATTGGGTGCACAGCGTCTTAACCAAGATGGGCCAGAAAATCTGTCTCGCGAGTTAAAACGGCCAAAACCTAAAATTGCCATACGGCGTACCTAGGCCTAGTGTCCAGGTACACAATGTATGTAGGTTTACCCCCATTCTCTTATATCTTCAACGCGTGGTGTATAGAATATTGACAGCATAGAGTTTAATGTCGGTGTTCTACACATACATACATACATACATACATACATACATACATACATACATACATACATACATACATACATACAATTTTACTCGTTTATTAAAATAAATCTTTTCATTAACACGTTTCTTCTGGCCGCACTATGACCCTGGGGTCGAACCATCGTCTAACAGAAATCAGTACCAGGGTACTTCCTGGGGGGGGGGGGTAAAGGCGGCCGATGTTTAGGGCTGACAACCTTACCACCTTCATGTGCTGATTGTCTAGAAATTCTGGGAGCCTCAACCTCCTGGAACCCTCAGGGCCTGTCCAGGCCTGTAATGGGATTGCTTTACCTTTTTTAAATAAAATTTAGTTTAGACTCAACAGATAAAATTAGTCTTGTCGAAAGAATAAATATGTTTACAACACAGAAAATTTTGCTTTTTCTTCCCTTAGCGAGCCCTACTCCAAAATTTTAAGCAGTATATCAATGTACTCTTCATGACAACTTAAATGTATTAACATTATAATTGAATAATACACGGAGAAAGGGAGACGAATCTACAATATGAAGTGTGCTCGCATATTAATGTTAGCTACTTACTTCTCTAACAATTAGGCTTTTCTTTCTCCTTTGTCACTACAATATGGATGGTTAAAGTACAAATGGTGTATTTTCCATTATAGTCGATTTTTCATTCTCGGACTATAAAATATGGTGACTTTTTTCTGCTACATATTTTAACTCAAGTAATCTGAGTAAGGAAACAAGAATTAAAGTACATTGTGTGTCTACAGGAATATTGTGTTTATGGAGTTGTAATGCCATTTTATTCAGGACTATGTATATTGGATATAAAATATCTGTGCTTGATACCATCTGTTTCTGAAATTAGAAAAATATTACGTACCAACTTGTTGCTTTTTTGTCGGAAATATATCTTCGGATAATTGGTATTTTGCGTGCAGTGTACAATAATAAGAATAATATCCAATACTAGGTAGCATAGAAAGATGAATTTATTACATGTTGTCAGGTGTAAACTGTAAAATACCATTGTTGTGCTGAATTAGTATTTTTAAATCCTGAGACTGTGATACAAATAGTTTTAATTATATTTCCATGGAATTCGTAGAGTGGAAGTTATACCTGAGTTCTGGATTAAATTTTTGGTTAACTATTGTATTTGACCTACATATCTCTTGTAAATATTGCGATCTGTCTGGTGTACCATATTTGATTTAAAGTGTATCTTTTAAAAATAAAGTTAATATTTTTATTGTTGAAATTCATAAATATATGCCCATTTAAATATATCTCAGCTCTTACCAAATTCATTATTTATGTGTATTGTGCTGTTTTGCCCATTTATTGAACCAATTTCTTACGACAGCATCTTTCTTTATGATCTAGACAAAATTCGTCATTATAATGTGAGTTGGTTTTATCTTTGTCATTCATGTTTTTTAGCCATTAGAAAACTTTGTTCACAACGGACATAATTGCGTTTAAACACATAGACCTCTAGCTTTCCGGAAATCAATTTCTTTCAAGGGTTCCATTTCAAGTATATTTGTGTTTATGGAGAAATTTTACGAAGCTGTTAGTAAGACCATAAACAAATAATTTAGGTCTAATTGCCTCAGGAAAATCTACATTCTAGGCTTTTCTGATTATCCTATATTGTTGAAAAAGAATACGATGTTTCGGAAAGTGAATCTCTTCCCATCCTCAGATTAAAATGTGGGGAAACACGCACTGAATTTGATCCGACAGAAGGAGCTCTGGTCAACCACTTTATACGGATCCTTAATGAGCGTGCATCTTATTTTAGACGGGCTTGTTCAAACGGTAGCTTGCGGGCAAAGTGTTGCCCGGGTGGGGGACATTTGAAATAAGAAAAAAAATTTTTTAACATTTCTTTGCCAAATCCCAAATAGAACGCCCAAGGAATTTTGAAAACTGTTTATTCACCGACATATACATTACATGACACACTTAATTTTGTAAGAATGTGGTAAAAGTAGCGACACCATATCCTAGGCTGTGAATTGCATATTTTGTAAATTTTCCTGTTATTTCTGATATATTTTTATCGTATACGGAGTGTAGAAAAATACACAGATAAAATTGTACCTTTCCTTATTCATTCCTCATTCTGCTTGTTTAATTTCATGCTGCCTGCATGCAGACCAAATTACGCTGAAGGTTCCCACACCACATAAAAGTTCAGCAGGCCTGTTTTAGTCCTTGTCCATTGTTTGGGCCGTTTCCACCTTCCAAGATTTTGTGTTCATTTGACCCAGACAGTAGCTGCGACAAGTTCTTCTTATAGGCACCAAATGGGTAAGAAGCTATATTTCTGTGAGAGAAGGAGATCCAGATTCGAAAATTCCCCCTTGGAAAACACCAAATTGTAAGATAAGGTACAAAATTGTATTAATGTTTATTGAAAAAGTGTCGCTGAGGGCTATATTTTTGTGTTTGTTTTTTTCAATGTCAGGCAGTCCAACAAAACTCGACTTTGTGTTGGACAGCCTCATTTTGACTGAAAATAAACCTAATTTTTTGCAACAAGCCATCGTTAAAATTACTTAGACTTAGCTAAAGACTGCTGTAGTTCACGTTATTCCAGTGGTGTTCATCAGGAGGCTAGTTCACGTTATTCCAGTAGTGCTCATCAGGAGGCAAGTTCACTTTATTCCAGTGGTGTTCATCATGAGGATAGTTGTCGTTATTCAAGTGGTGCTCATTATGAGGCCAGTGCATGTTATTCCATTTGTGTTCATCATGAGGCTAGTTCACGTTATTCCAGTGGTGCTCATCAGGAGGCTAATGCACGTTATTCCAGTACTGCCCATCAGAAGGCTAGTTCACTTTATTCCAGTGGTGCTCATTATGAGGCTAGTTCACGTTATTCCAGTGGTGCTCATTATGAGGCTAGTGCACGTTATTCCAGTAGTGCCCATCAGAAGGCTACTTCACTTTTTTCCAGTGGTGCTCATCAGGAGGCTAGTTCACGTTATTCCAGTGGTGCTCATCAGGAGGCTAGTTCACGTTATTCCAGTGGTGCTCATCAGGAGGCTAGTGCACGTTATTCCAGTAGTGCCCATCAGAAGGCTATTTCACTTTATTCCAGTGGTGCTCATCAGGAGGCTAGTTCACTTTATTCCAGTGGTGCTCATTATGAAGCTAGTGCACATTATTCCATTGGTTTCATAATGAGGCTAGTTCACGTTAAACCAGTGGTGTTCATCATGAGGCTATTTCAAGTTATTCCAGTGGTGCTCATCATGAGGGTAGTGCAGGTTATTCCAGTGGTGCTCGTCATGAGGCTAGTTCACGTTTTTCCAGTGGTGCTCATCATGAGGGTAGTGCAGGTTATTCCAGTGGTGCTCATCATGAGGCTAGTGCACGTTATTCCATTGGTGCTCATCATGAGGCTAGTTCACGTTATTCCAGTGGTGCTCATCATGAGGGTAGTGCACGTTATTCCAGTGGTGTTCATAATGAATCTGTAATGTCGAATTCCTTTTTGCTCTGAAATTGCGACGTTAATTAAATTTTCTTCCATCTTCAAACTTGGGAGTTTGTGACTCAGGCCTAAGTGTGTGCTTGTTAGCGGGCGAAGTTTCTGGCTCTTCCTTCCACCAAAGCTGAGGGTCTGCTTTGTTATCTGCAGTATAGGACGTCCTTTGCTTTACAAGAATATCATCTTTACACCCCATTCACAAAATTCATTTCGTCTAAGTCTGTGTTTCTTCGTTAAGCTTTGAAATATTAAGCTCCTACACAAATGAACTATAATTCAGACAGGAAGCCACATCAGTCAGTGGATTTATCAGGATCTATTCAGGCAAGTGCGTGAAGTTTGTAGCCCAGACTATTTCCCTGTGTATGCTGCAGTGTACCGTGTATCGTCCAGACTTGTGTAAATGAGGGGTTGTGATTCCAATGAGATTTATTAATCCTTTGAAGTATTCAGGCCTTAATATTCCGGGAAATAGCGTGTAGTTTGGTAAATATATCCAGACGTTTGTAAAAGCTGCTGCCTCTGTCTTCAGGGTATAATTATATGAAAATTAATTAGCTCCATAGAGCAGAGTCCTTCGTGAGAAGCTAACAGTTCCTCAGCTAGTCAAGAAATTCTCCGTATTTTATGGAACACAAAATTTCATTACCGCATTTACAGACGCCAGCCACCTGTTCCTATCCTGAGCCACATCAGTCCAGTCCATATCCCTCCATTCCACATGTTGATCCATTTTAATATTATCCTCCAATATATGCCTGGATCTTCCAAGTGGCCCCTTTTTTCGGGGCTCCTCACCAAAACCCTGCATGCACCTCTCCTCCTCCCATGTGTGCCGCATGTCCGCCCATCTTATTCTTCTGATTTGAACACCGGAATAATATTTGTTGAGAATTACAGGTCATAAAGTTCCTCGTTAGGTAGTCTTCTCAACTACCGTGTCACATCATCTCTCTTAGGCCCAAACATCTTCCTCAGCACCCTATTGTCGAACACCCTCAGCCTATGTTCCTCAATGTGAGAGACCAAGTTTCACAGCCATACAAAACAACAGGCAAGATTATATTTCTGCATGCCTTATTCTTTACATTTTTGGATAGCAAATGAGACGACAAAAGATTCTGCACCGAATGACAGCAAGCATTCCCTGACTGCAATCTGCTTTTAACTTCCCCAAGAATGGAAATTTTAATTTGTTACCATTGTTTCCAAATGTTTGTTGTGTTCCACCCTTGCAAAGGATTTATTGATTATCTTTATGTCGTGATTTTGACCTACATTGTGTTCGCGAGACTTTATCCCATAACTAGTTTTCTCAGCATCTAATGTAATACATAAGCAAAATCTAAAAGACTGTTTACAGTAAAGTGTTTGTGTGACTAGCTTCCGCTTAGAATGCTTTCTTACGCCGTGAGAGAACGTGTGACTAAGTAATTAATTCCGCATAACACGGACTTTGACTTATGTATTCAATATTTTCCATTTTTATGATACACAATAGTTTGTTTTGGTTGTTCACAGATTCAACCACTATTTCTTACACCGAACCAAACGAATTCAGTCCAAACCTTAAAAACTGTCGTCTGTACGATTCGTTTTAATATTATCCCCATTTATGCCTAAATATCCCAAGTAGCCTGTTACCTTAAGATTAAGGGTGTGTATTACAGGATAAATATGGAAACTGTGTCCAATTTGTGATAAAATTTATGTCTGAGTTACATTTATCATACCAGCAACTTCCCGCATAAAAAATCACTACTCCTCCCCACACGACACACCCCACACGCGCCATATGAAAGAGATTCCTTCGAATCACACAACATCGACGCATATATTTGTATACATACTCCATACTCCAAACGTAGGAGTCTGTGACCCAGACGTCCTCAAACTCCTCCCCAAATACAGGGTAATTCAAAAAGATTTGAACACTCTCAAAAATGTATTAGTTAATATTGTATGAACATGTAGTCTAAACCAATTTGAAAGGGAACCGTTACAGCTTCACGGACAGCGGTGGCGCAGTTGGTTGAGGCACTGCGCTACAAACCGGAAGGTTGCGGGTTCGATTCCCGATGGTGTCAGTGGATTTTTTCATTAGCATAATCCTGTCGGTCGCACTATGGCCCTGGGGTCGACTCAGCCTCTAACAAAAATGAGTACCAGGAATATTTCCTGGGGGTAAAGGCTGCCGGTGCGTAGGGCTGACAACCTTACCACCTTCATGTGCCGACTGTCTAGAAATCTGGGAGCCTCAACCTTCTGGAACCCTGTGGGCCTGTCCAGGCCTGTAATGGAACTGCTTTACCTTAGGTTTGGGTAGTGTTTGGTTAATTGGTACAAAATTTAATGATGTAACATTTTTATGATCTTTGGGTAAATAATAATTCAGCACGCCTATATGACCTGCCGGTCTGTCTTTCGTGTTCTTAAATTTTCTTTTTGTATTCGTATTAGAACGGTTAGGATACTGCTGCTAATTATTATAAAAATACGAAGTTAGGTGCTTTTAACAATTAAAACAGACATTTTCATTAAGTACCTATATAAACTGTGTTTATCTCATTAAAAATACACTGAAAGAGAAAAATTTCAGCCTACTTCCTCCCATATTCTACATAAAAATTATGGCTTATAAACTTTTATTGTGACATAAATTTTTATATATTTTACAAGTACCCCTTTTGAACACAGAGACAGCTTCTCGTCGCTGCATTTCTTTACATCATTTGTGCCAAAGTCATGAAGTGAACCATGAATTTAATTTAAAATTTTTAATTGACATTTTACAACACTCTACTGTATTTCAGGCTTGGCTAAGTCCTTTCTCGGCAAAAATAATTAGCAGCTTCGAGAGTTTTAAGAGCCATAAAAATGAGCATCCTTTTTCTGATATTTTAAATAAATTTCCTTTAAAGCATTTTAAAGCCCAAATGTCTGCAGCGTAAACTAAAAGTAATTTAATTAAAATTATTACAGCGGTGAATTACGTTATATTTTTATTCTTCAGATGTCACTGTTTCGTATACAAAGGGAAGAGGGTGTGTTTAAATGGAAAAGCGGCACAACGACATGAAACGCACATATATTCAGTCACATTTAACGGTGTTCTTAGAGCCTGTTTATACATTTTTCGTCTTATTTGAATAAAAAGTAACTTTTTATTATTCACATATATGTGTGTGAGCATTCTGTTTTTGTTCTTCTAATATTTCTAGCATTTCTGCTGTACTTTACCACAAATATGATCTTAATAAAGCTCAAAGGTTTTTAGGGCTATTAATGTATATTTTAAATGAAAACAATACATATGTAAGGGATTATATTATTAACACCAATAACTGCACATAGCAAATACATATACAACGTGTATTAAAACTTGGGATTTGTGATACACACTGTATGTATATTTAATATGTGCAGCTTTTGGTGTTAATAATTTTATGACAAGATGTACGGTCTATGTAATGTAAAATCTGTAAACGCCCAACAGGCAAAAAACAACTTACATCTACAGGAATACAAAGGAAAAATTCTGCAAGTCCAATGCAGCCATGTAGTTTAAAAAATACGCAAAATTGAAAAACTCGTACCTAAATACACAAAAGTTAAAGTCAATAGGGGTTTCTGATACACGCTGTATATGTATTTAGCGTGTGCAGTTGTTGGTGCTAATAATTTTATGACAAGATGTACGGTCTATACAATATAAAACAATAAGTCCTTATGTTTATATGTCAAAGAATTCAGCTTAAATACTGAGGACGTGCGTAAAGCTTAACAGTGGCTTTCCAAAGTTATTTTTCTTCTTATGAGTTGGACAGGAATGTTAAATGGCAGAACAAAATCCCACAACCTCTGTACATGACACTTCCCTAAAACTAAACAAAAAAGAACATCCCCTTTCTCCCCTGGTTGATAATGGCTTCCTGATCTCTCTTTACGTCCCTCTCTAACTGCACAGTTATTGCACATAGAATTAGTAATGTGATTTGCGCTTCTTCAAAACTAAGTCTCATACATATGTGGAATGGAACTCGGTTGTATCTGAGATATGTGCTTTAATAAAAATTTACCTAAAATATATGCAACTACCGAGATTGTTGTCCAAATGGAAGATAAGAGTTTCAGAGCTGCCAAATAAATCACTGCCATAGGTTTTGTTGTGGGAGGTAGGACATTTTTCCCAATTGTAGTGTTGCTTCATGAAATAAGTCCAGTTACGCCGTGGCCTGTATTAACCATTAATGATAAATACTTATGTAGACATTTTTATTACTTTCCTAATGCCTCCTATTAACACAACTGTGGGTGTTAAATTGTAAGGGAAACACACTAACAAATGTGTGTCTAAATTAAGTGGTTTTCCATTTCTTTATATTATTATATTCATTACATTTATAGCATAAATTATGGAACTAAAGGAGTTTGGTTCTTGGCATAGTTGTATGTAAATACTTTCACTAGGCGCTTTCATAAAGTTGCAAAAAGCGATTATTACCTTCTTCAAGTCTCTCTTTCTGACCGTCCGTCCGTCCGTTCGTCCACCCGCATGGAACAACTCGTCTACCATTAGGGAGATTTTCATGAAAATTTATATTTGCGTAATTTTCGAAAATCTGTCGGAAAAACTCAAGTTTCACTAAAATCTGACAAGAATAGCCTGTACCTTACGTGAAGAGCGATGTACATATACTTGTATGATGACATCTTTCTGAATCTTTCTTGGAAGAAGAAAATTTTCAGAAAAATTTTTAGAGAAAATCAAAACACATTTGTTGTCCGATTAACTTCTTCTGAAAATCGTGCTGTTTGTGAGATAACGTGCAAAAATGTGATTGAGCCAGATAGGCCACAGATGACAATATAATATGGCGCATGCACTTTGCATGCCGGATAACTAAGGCTACAGACACACACTCAGAATATGTAATTCTTATTGCTTTTCCATGGCTACAATGGTTTTGATAAGCGCTTAAATTTTCCGTTTATACCTACATTGCGTGTCGTGTATTGTATGTCTTTAACACTTAAAGATCACTGCATTTTACTAACAGTGTAGAGAATATGTAATGTTAACATGATCCAAAGAACGGACAGTAATTATGTTTCTGAAAACATTAACCACTCCATCTTTGTACTGGAGACGTAGTGTGTTTTCTGTGACTTAGGCATTGAGTACTTAAATATTATGTACTTGGTTTCGTGCAATGATTTCCAGATCCGTACAAAGACATTTACATGATAAATCAAGAAGGATGGACAATTATGTTTTTATTTATGTTCCGTTATATCAGCCACTGCAAAGCCAAGGAAAAGTTCTCTGTATTTAAAAGAACTCTGGTTCTCCGAAGGCAGAGTTCATTGTCTGAATGTGGCTTTAATTTGCACGCGTGTTGGTACTACTCGCCTTCACCACAAGAGTGGAAACGCCGAGCAACTGCGGCAAATTCTCCGACATCCTCCTGCCGCTTGTAGCCTATTCATATTGCTGCAGGCGTTTCTTACTTCAATATTTGAACAGTGGAGTTCATTTAAATCAGTAGTTCTCAACATGTGACCCTAATACCCCTGGACCACACGGTTATCTAAATTGGTTGGCGAGGATATTCCAACAGGTCTAAGAATTTAAATAATTTCACGAAAATTCTTGCTTATTTTCATCAATGCTTTTTTTCTTCCGTTATAACTAACTAACTCCATGGAGCAGAGGCCTTCTTGAGAAGCTAACAGTTTCTCAGCTAGTCAAGAAATTTCCCGCATTTTATGGAACCCGAAGGTTCATTACCGCATTCACAAGAGCCCGCCATCTGTCCCTATCCTGAGCCAGCTCAATCCAGTCCATGCCCCCAATCCCACGTCTTGAAGATCCATTTTAATATTATCCTCCCATCTACGCCTGGGTCTCCCAAGTGGTCGCCTTCCGTCACGTCTCGCTACCAAAATCCTGTATGCATCTCTCTTTTCCCCCTACGTGCTGCATGCCCCGCCCATCTCATTCTTTTCGATTTGATTACCCGAATAATATTTGGTGATGAGTACAGGTCATTAAGTTCCTCGTTATATAGTCTTTTCCACTCCTCGTCACCTTATCCCTCTTAGGTTTCTACCGTTATACTCCGTTAATATTGACGAATTCAATGTTAATTCTTTTAAACGAATTGAGATTATATTAATGTTCTGCCGTTCCATTATCCTCAGACACAAGCAGTGCGCTGTTTTCTGCCATCTTGCTTAGGTTTTCAGCAGCTGCATGCAGCATATTTTTGTTCGAACTGGATTACTGCCGTTCTACGCAGTGGATCATGTTTAATCGCTGTAAATGTCCATAAAGCCCAGCAGACGTGGTCTGACGTGTCAGATCGGTGCTCCACAGGTGTTTCACCTAAGCCTGCTAAACTCTGCCTTTGGCACGTTTATGGTAAGGGGCAAAAAATCTGCGTCCGTAAAAACCCGCGTTTCTGTTTCCCGAATTACTTCCATAAATCAGTTTTTGCTTGCGTAGTTGGCCAGACTGTAATTCACAGTTGACTTCTGAGACACCATTGATAACGAATGATGCGTTTGTATTCAAAACATATTCGTTCATTCATTCGTTCATTCATTCATTCATTCATTCATTCATTCATTATTTCTTTCTTTCTTCCTTTCTTTCTTTCTTTCTTTCTGTCTTTCTTTCTTTCTTTCTTTCGTTCGTTCGTTCTTTCGTTCGTTCGTTCTTTCATTCGTTCGTTCATTCATTCAGTCGTTCATTCATTCTCTTGTCTGCCTTAAGAAAGGTGCATAGACTTTCAAAGCGAGTTCTCCACACAGTGCAATCTGATGCTATCTGTCTCAATTTCCAGAGTCCTCTCTTTTCGTTAAGGTCATCCAGTAGCTGCTTACATCTCCTTCCTCGTCTTCCCGTCGGTTCGATCCTTCCCTCTCTCTTTCTTTCAATAACGTGTTTTAGAAGGCAGTTCCTACGCAAGACGTGACCAATCCAGTTAGCCTTCCTTCTTTTTATTGTTTGTAGGCTATTCCTCTCCTCCTTGACTCTATGTAATACTTCTTCATTTCTCACACGTTCAATCTAAATGATCTTTGCCATCCCTCTCCAGCACTACTTTTCAAAACTCTCCGAATATTTTGATCTACTTTCCGACTTGTCCAAGTTTCAGCACCATACAAAGCGATACTCCAAATGCAGTAGTTTACTAGTTTCTCCATTAAATTAAATCCAATTTGCCGGAGAAGCGAGTATTCTTTAGAACATATTATCAGTATTAATTTCCTATATGAAGATGTCTTGAGTTGGAACTGCTTTCTAAAACAAACTATTGAAGGAAATTTTAGAAGGAAGGTTAGAAGTGACGGGAAGGACAGGAAGAAGACGTAAGCAGCTACTAGACGACCTTACGGAAAAAATATGATACTGGGAATTGAAAGACCAAGAACTAGATGGCACTCTGTGGAGAATTCAATTTTGAAGAGGCTACGGACCTGTCGTAAGACAGACTACAGAATAGATGAAGACACTATTCAAAATTTCTTACTTGAATTCAAAACTACTTGCTTCCAAATATTTGACTCATTTCTTGATTATGGGTGAACAAAGACTCGTCACTAATGATTATTTCCGATGAGGGTTATGGTTTTGGTGAAAATGTCACGTTTCGCTGACAGAATTCTACGTGCTTTCATTTCTGGTTATCGCTCAGATTACGTGCAGCCAGCTTACAATTGGCACATGGCTGTTTCCGCTGTCACAATGTTCTGAACCTTTCGATTGACACATTTAAACCAGCAGTCAATTCTCACGGCTTTAATCTTCTGCCCTGTAACAGCCATTAATTAGCTGTGACATCTGTGTCAGCAAAGCTGGGCTTTCCTCTTCGGCAGTCATTTATCACCTCTTCTTTTACACCTTTCAAATACTTCCATCAACTGAAAACACTACGTATGGCCATTACTGTCCCTACCCAAACTTTCTGTAGGGGCCGCGGTGGCGCAGTTGGTTGAGGCACTGCGCTACAAACCGACAGGTCGCGGGTTCGATGGTGCCATTGGATTTTTTCATTGACATAATCCTGTCGGTCGCACTATGGCCCTGGGGTCGACTCAGCCTCTAACAGAAATGAGTACCAGGAATATTTCCTGGGGGGTAAAGGCGGCCGGTGCGTATGGCTGACAACCTTACCACCTTCATGTGCCGACTGTCTAGAAATCTGGGAGCCTCGACCTCCTGGAACCCTGTGGGCCTGTCCAGGTCTGTAATGGGAATGCTTTACCTTTACGTTTTACCCAAAATTTCTGTAGTATATCTTAACATATCTTTAGCGTTGTTTCCCCAGATCCACGGAAACTATAGAAAAAGATCCCGTCAAAATTCTCGTACAAAGTGACCCTTAGGCCTACAACGATGCTGTCAGCATCAGTGACGTACTACCACGTATTAACACGTATCGTCTTCCTGCCTGAAGAAGGAAACCTATTCGTTAGCTGAGACTTCGTTTTGGATATACCTAGACAATGGACAATGGCCAGAACACTCGTCAGGTTTAACACTCTTGAGATTTAGATTCTCACGATGGTGAATATCAAGTTTGCAATTTTTTGGTATATGACGCCGTGTATTTTGTTTAATAGTTACCAAACTTTCGAAGCAAATTAACGCTTATGGCGCGTTCCTTCAAGATGTTCGTATCTTCTTTATATTACAAAGAAGTTGTATGTCATAATATAAAATACAATTTTCAGGCGTACTTTTCATAAGGTAAGGTTTTTTGCAGCATCGTGATGTACTGAAATACAGAAGGGATTTTTAAAGATAATTTTGTAATGACTATGATTTAGCCTTGATGGCAATTTCCTTTATTTATTATTATTTCCTTCTCAAAAAAATGTTTTAACCGAAAAAAGCTAAAGTTAAAAATTGACAGTGCTGTTTCAGGCGGAAGCAAATGGAACCAAACATATTTCCTATACTTCCCTTGGCCTCCATTTGAGACACGACTGCCGATTTCATCGTTTTGTTTCTTATTTACATTTTGCTTATGATCTGGTGGCCTCCAAAAGAAATTGCACAGAATCAAGCATTATTAAGGACAATTTTTAATGGTTATTAAGCATATGATGCCGTCATTTCTGTAGTTAAATATTTTACACTTTATACGTGCGAATTCTTTTCACAGACGCAAATTGTTTATATAACTCCAGCAAGGTGCAATACTATTCGTGAAATAACTAACCCAAGGAGCACAGTCCTTGAGAAGCCTTCAGAAGTCTTCAGGTAGTAGAGACATTCTACGCATTTGTGTAATCTGGAGGTTCATTGCCGTCTTTCCAACAGCCCGCCACCTGATCCGATTCACAGCCAGATTAATCCAATCCATGCTTCCCTATCTCACTTCTTGGAGAATAATTTATTATTACCTTCCCAACTACGCCTAGTCCGTGGCCCTTTACCTCATGTCTCCCCACCAAAACACTTTCTGCATCTCTGCAGTCTCCAGTACGTGCCACATGGCCTGCCTATCTCATTCTTCTTGATTTGATCACACAAATAATATTTGGTGAGGAATGCAAATCAGGGAAATCCTCGTTACGTAGTCTTCTCTAGTCCCCTGTTACCTCGTACCTCTTAGGCCCAAATATCTTCCTCAGTACCCTATTCTCCAAAACTCTCAGCTTATATTCCTTCCTCAGTGTAAGAGACCAAGTTTCACACCCATACAAGGTAACAGATAAAATTATAGCAGTCGATATCATAACATACATACTTTTGGGTAACAAAGTGTAAGACAAAAGACTCTGGCGATTGAGGGACGGCCTCCATTATGGAGGGTAACTGCGAATATATTAACCCTTTAAAGACGAAGCGTATCTCTTTTATATAAGGACTCAGTGCGTACCGCGCTGTAAACACTCTCCACTTCGGTTATAAAAACCAGTCTCTTAATGTTTTATAAGGCAAAAGTTGCTGTTTGTTCTGAGATCCGTACAAAACACATAAACGCAATGTGGGCACCACGTAGAATTTTTTAATATTAAACCTGGTGGTACGTAAAGTTACTGCTAGGCTTTAAAAGGTTAAATAGGCAGTGGCGGACAGTCGAAGGAGGGTTCTCCTACAACTTGTGAGTTGGCCTTACGAACCATTCACAAAGCCTTGGAATTGAACCGATATTTGGCGAGACTTATGCAAGGTAAAGTGGACATGCGATTTGGCACGTGAAGAGCCTTTGGAGTTCAAGGTCACTTTTTCTTACTATTGTTTCCTTTAATTCTTCAATCAAACGTAAAGGTAAAGGTACACCCTATAACAGGCCCTGAGGGCCCAAGAGGAGGGGTAGAGTTATAGCTCTACCTGTTCGTGAGCCTCGGCACGAGGAGGGGATGGGGTGGCTAGCCCCACGCCCCGGCCGCTTTACCCCCGGGGAAAGAGACCCGGTGCCCATTGTACAGGAGGCTGGGTGGGCCCCAGGGTCAGTCTGGACGACTGCGGCAAATCTCGCCCCCATGGGGATTCGATCCCCGGACCGTCCAGCCCGTAGCGAGTCGCTATACCGACTACGCTATCCCGGCCCACGTCAATCAAAGGTCTCCTGGTAATATCTGTCCCAGATAAAGTATAATTTATGTTGTTAAAATTCCACTAATAATTGCATGAATCAATGAGCGATGATTGAACACGCCTCATTCACTCGTCTTCTGCACACCAAAGGAACGTGTTTATAGGTGTCAGTGCTTTTAAACAAGGTACCCAATGGTTTGCTTAGAGTAAATGTAAGTCAAACATAATGCATTTAGAACATAAAACCGTTTAAGTACGCCACGCGTTTGAGCGTCTTGGAACTGTCACTTGCTGGCTAAATAATGCAGAATGTTGGGGCAATTTATTTAAATACGAGAGACGCATCTGCAAATCCTAACCTTATTTCGCTGTTCCATCGACATCTGCCGCACATGGGTTCAGTTCCATTGCACAGCAGAAGGACACAAGTCGAGTGAACAATTAGGTTTCATGACACACCTAAAGTTTGGTGCACTTGCGGGGTCACATCTAAACCGCAGAGGCTGGCTTCTGGTGTGGATAGCACAAGAGCGAACGGTCCTATATAAAGAGTGAAATGTGATTACACGGAACGGGAAGAGCACTCAGGTTAGGTACTACCTGAGGCCACAACGATTGCTGTTTCTAAGCATCACATCACAGGACGGCAGGTATAGTTTCTTGCTTTCTTGCGGTCACGGCCATGTGCAAGTGAATACATGCATACACCAAAGAACATCTCCGCAGCTAAGGCTTTCCCGGTAGAACGCCTCTTGGTTTTTAACATCTAAACTTCACAGAATATAAGTACTTCTCAGTACAACGTTTTTCATCCAATGTATGTACAGGAAAAATGTAATATTAACCTTTTAAAGCCTAGCGGTAACTTTACATAACACCAGGTTTAACATTAAAAAATTCTACGTGGTGCACACATTGCGTTTATGTGTTTTGTACGGATCTCAGAACAAACAGCAACTTTTGCCTTATAAAACATTAAGAGATTGGTTTTTATAACCGAAGTGGAGAGTGTTTACAGCGCGGTACGCACTGAGTCCTTATATAAAACAGATAAGCTTCTTCTTTAAAGGGTAAAGTTCCAAGAACTCAATACAACATTTTTAACAAAACTATGTTCATGCAAACAGTACATGTTACTGCATGAAAAGCAATTGTTTGCTAACAATCATATTAATTATTTGGTGATCAGGAAGCGATGTTTTAAACATTTTACATCCTACATGATATCTTGTTACTTATATGTAGCCGCCTTAGTGTGTTTTATTTACGATCTGGGAAATTGGTTGGGGGGTTTTTTGTTGACGTTGTCAAGCATTACAATTTTTGCCATTTAAAATAATGGGAAATAGACTCCCGGTTAGCATTTTCACACAGAGGGTCTGGTTTGCAGGAACGGATTACTGACGTTACGCGGAGGATGGCTGCATTTAATAATGTCTACTTTAAAATTTCTGACGAAATATTAGCCTCCCCTACTGTTAAAATCGACGAACGTGGCTTTGCGAAGAAAGTGGCACTATGGTAGCCTCTAGGCCAACTGTGCACACAAAACTTTGGTGACACGGTGAAAACTGCGGAATGCCTGGCTTTAATGAGAGTGTAATTAATACTCGTACTTATTTAAGAGTACTTGTCTGCGGCGTGGGTACGCGGCCCTTTGATTGATGGGATTGTGGGTTCGAATTCCGCCGGGGGCGTGGATGTTTGTCTCTTGTAAGTCTTGTGTGTTGACAGGTACAGGTTACTGTGTAGGGCTGATCACTCCTCCAGAGGAGTCCTAGTGACTGTGGTGTGTCTGAGTATGATCGTAAAACCTCAATAATGAGGAGACCCTGGCCCACTGGGGGCTGTTGTGCCATTAGAACAACTTGTCTAAGGCGTAGGTCTGCAACCGCTGTCTTGCTGGGATTGTGGGTTCGAAACCCGTCGGGTGCATGGATGCTTTTATCTTGTGAATGTTGTGTGTTGTCAGGTAGAGGTCACTGCGACGGTCCGATCCCTCGTCCAGGGGAGTCGTATTCTGTGTGTGTGTGTGTGTGTGTGTGTGTGTGTGTGTGTGTGTGTGTGTGTGTGTGTGTAAGACACTGAGTGTGATCAGGTGCGACAGTAACCCTCTACATCTAAAATAAGTAGGTAGCAGATATAAAATGAAAAAAGATTTATTTATTTATTTATTTATTAACTTCGTGGTGCAGTTAGGACGTTGTCAGTAGCTCACAATACGTAGCTTTGGATTTTGGGAAAGTCAGTGAATAAACAACTGGACAAAACGCGGAAGGTAGGCGTTGTGCCTTACTTTGTAGTGTCATTCAGTTATTGCCTGGATAGAGAAGAGAAAACAACGAAAACCTTACAGGATATCTGGAATGATATTGTAATTCGGGAACTGCCAACAATGAAGCAGGTGTGCTAGTGACTGGACCTTGCCTTCATGAAACAGAGTGCGATTTTATATATAATTCAAGTGACAGTGTGGACGTAATCCAAGTGACGTCAATATAATGCAAGTGACAGTGTGTGTGGACATAATCCAAGTGGCAACATGGACATAATTAAAGTCATAGTTGTGTGTTAACATACTCCAAGTGGCAACGTGGACATAACTCAAGTGACAGTGTATATGTGTGGACATAATTCAAGTGACCGTTTGTGTGGACATAATCCACGTGGCAACGTGGACATAATTCAAGTGATAGTTGTGTGTGAACATACTCCAAGTGGCAACGTGGACATAATTCAAGTGACAGTGTGAGTGTGAACATACTCCAAATGGCAACGTGGACATAATTCAAGTGATTGTGTACATGTGTGGACATAATTCAAGTGATAGTGTACATGTGTGGACATAATTCAAGTGACAGTGTTTGTGAACATACTCCAATTGGCAACGTAGGCCTAATTCAAGTGACAGTGTGTGTAGACAAAATCCAAGTGGCAACGTCGACACGATTCAAGTGATAGTGTGTGTGGACTTAATCCAAGTGGTAACGTGGACATAATTCAAGTGACAGTGTGGGTGGACATAGTTCAAATAACAAAGGGAAGATACGATTCAAGAGACAGCTTGTGAGTCCTCTAAGCAGACAGACTTCCGTGACTGAGTGTCTACCAGCTTGTAACGTAGTTTATTTAGTGCAGTTTGTATAATGGCGTTCCTAGCTGGCTGGTGTTCCACTTTACAACCAGAGATATAGACACTGTGGCGCAGGCTAAGTCGATCATGTAGCCAATATAGAAAATTCAACAAGAAAATTCCCTCTGGAGTGCGAATGCAAATTCCGAAGCTAACGACAGTGATATTACAAACTCAAAGCTTCGTGACCCAATGAGTCTGTTGCAATTACAATGAATTTGAAACGCCCTGTAGTGAATGGCACTTCAGTTCACTTACCTCATATCAATGTGCTCTCTGCCCTCACTAATGGCACGATCTGGTTGCAAACCGCCAGAAACGGCAGCGATATAGTGCAGACGCGATCCACCACACTGCCTAATCACAGTTACCCCAACAGCTTGCGCGTTATTTGAAATAATAAAGCAGATTTGCTATGAAGGAAGAGTTGGTAATCTGTAAAACATATCCTGGAATAACTTAAGACCTGAGTGTCTGTGTATAGTATACGAACTGCATAACATACGAAATAAAAAACACCAACTAATGCATCAAAATATGTATAATCTTTATTCGTAAAAGTCTCCTACATATTTCGACCCTGCTGGGCCATCTTCATGATGAAACCTAGGGCACATTCACACTTAACTGTATAAACGCAACCATAGTGTATCAAAACTATTCTCCCTGAAGATGGCCGAGCAGGGTCGAAACATGTAGGAGACTTTTACGAATAAAGATTACATACATTTTTGTGCATTAGTTGGTGTTTATTATTTCTTATGATACAGTACGCGGACATGGAACACAATAAATTTGCATAACATAAGTTCATGAGAGCGAGGTCGTTTCTTTCCGCCTGTCTGCATGCTTCCTGTCTGAAGCTACTGAACTAATGTCGGTGATAACTAGAAGTTATACTTATAATGTGAGGCTTCATGTTCTCTCATTGTATTTGTTTATCAGCCGTCACAGTTGTGAAAATTTACGTAGAGGACCAGAAGATTGCAGTAATAAATGATGGTGTAGAGTATCGATGCTTTATCCGGTATTGCAGTCTCAATCTGTACAAATAAACTTGCTTGTGGGTAGTATAAACACGCCTTATTTTATGAAGCTGCTTTTATAGAATTTTTTCACTCGACTGCGTGCACGTTAACCGAAATGACGGTAACAGGTTCGCTGGAATCTGTCGCCACAGACGAAAGGAAGTGAACTTTCCTGATGAAGTTTCGAAAGCATTTGTGTTAGTGCTTGCTATGAAAGTCAAATCCAACTATATGTATTTACACACATACATATATATACACACACATTAGAACCCAATTGTAATGATATCGGTTTCTACGATATCTCGCCTATAGCGTTAGATATCCTTTGTCACCAATTAATTCGTCACTATTAACCGTAACATTAAACTTCTCGGTTATAACGACACTCGTTTATAGCGACAGAAAATATTCCGTTTCATGACATTGTAACCGATTTCGACTCTTTATTATTAATTTGCTTTAAAATAACTACGAAATAACTTTAAGGTTTAAAGCCTAGCGGTAACTTTACGTAACACCAGCTTTAACATTCACAAATTCTACGTGGTGCCCACATTGCGTTTATGTGTTTTGTGTGAATCTCAGAACAAACAACGATTATTTCCCTATACAGCATTAACTGGTTCATTTTTATAACAGAGACGGAGTGTGTTTACTGCGCGGTACGGACTGGGTCCTTATATGTAAAAGAGATATGCTTCGTCTTTAAAGGGTTAAAATAACTACCAAAGGCAAAGGTCGAATACTGTTTCGTCACATAAACTTTTGTGTAATTTTAAGCAACGAAATGATTTGAAAGTCTTTGTGTTCAGCTATATCAGCAGCCATCTCTTCCTTTGTTTCATGACCTTCGTCGAAATTCCACGTTGTCATGTTTCCCTGCTTTTGGCTGGGTGAACACAAAATGATTGTCGAATATTTCTTTCCCTCTAGCTACCTTAAAAATGTAATTATGCCTGGTTAATTGTAAAATGTAGTAAGCAGACTTTGGATTATATGTATTTTGCCTATTGCATCTGTAAAATAAAACTACATTTAAACTTTCATTTAGAAATAATCATATAAGTAATGAATTGTGAAATTCATTGTTTATAAGGTTGATTCTAAGTAAAAGTTTAAATTTAGTTTTATTTTACGTAAGAAATATGCAACATACATTCCTAAGCCCAGTAATAACAAGAAATTTTGTGCTGATAGAATTGCTGTAGGAAACTGGTTAAAGAGGACGCAGTTGAGAAAAATAAAGAAAGGGAATAAGTGATAAACTGAGAACAGGGAACGCACAATAAAACACAAGCCAATCCCCTGCTAGTATATAGAAATGAGAATGTAATATCACGTTTGGTTTACCACTGTTTTCACACAGACATGTAAAGTGAGACGTCCTTCACCTGCATCAGTACATAGAGTAGGGCTGGCAAGATCAGACAATATTTAGGCTATCCGCTGTTCCATTTATTAGCACAATACACGAATTGAGTCAGGTATAAACACGAAGTTTCAAAACGTCGCTGTACGCCTGTTTGTAATTATTGAATACAGAATATTGACACAGCAGGAAACTATAAGTTTCTCTGAAATGTTTGTAGTACTCTGACAAACCGTGATTTTCAGTCTATGCTTATTGTTTCCCTTCATGCAAAGCTTCACATGCCTGGCACTGTTGTGTCATCGCTCATAGTTATCAGAGCGAAAGGTAAATTTAGTCTACGTTAACCTTTTAAAGCCTAGCGGTAACTTTACATACCGCCAGGTTTAACATTAAAGAATTCTACGTGGTGCCCACATTGCGTTTATGTGTTTTGTACGGATCTCAGAACAAACAGCAACTTTTGCCTTATAAAACATTAAGAGACTGGTTTTTATAACCGAAGTGGAGAGTGTTTACAGCGCGGTACGCACTGAGTCCTTATATAAAACAGATACGCTTCGTCTTTAACCTTTTAAAGCCTAGCGGTAACTTTACGTACCACCAGGTTTAACATTAAAAAATTCTACGTGGTGCACACATTGCGTTTATATCCTTTGTACGGATCTCAGAACAAACAGCAACTTTTGCCTCATAAAACATTAAGAGACTGGTTTTTATAACCGAATTGGAGAGTGTTTACAGCGCGGTAAGCACTGAGTCCTTATATAAAACAGATACGCTTCGTCTTTAAAGGGTTAATGGTTTAAATTCTGACAATGCATTATATTCACAGATGTTGCATATTTTTAGCGCCTCAGACTGGGTGTCGCCCTCATTTTATAAAACTTTACTGCCAACCCTTTATGATCACTGGCGGCAGAATTTATAGAACACAAAGGAGGTTTTGCCTCTACTGGCTTGAAAATCGTAGCGAATTTTATTAATATCCATCAGATGGTTCAGAAATACAAGGAGAAATAATGTCGCCATGTTTTTAATTGCCAACACACGCAATAAATATATATACAAGAATGTGATAGGCTTTTGTATACTATACGGGGGCGGTGGGAACACCTCAGTTCAAACAGCAGTAACGTTTTGAAACATGAAAGTAATAGAAATGCATAGAAATTCATTTTCAAACCCACAGAAAAAAACGTGTTTTTTATGAAAAATAATGGCTTAACGCTGTTTTGTATGTTTAATTGTAGGTCCTTTGTGGCAAGCATACAAAGCGCGTAACTACAGTGTAGGCAAGGGTAGAGAATTTTCGAGTTAGAGCGTTTGTTAAATAGCCTATACAGTAACTACTGTGCTGTAGATGTTTTTTAAAAATGTTTGTAATATATCTTTGATAAATATGAAATGGACTAAAATATTTTTATTTATGAAGCTCATTCGTACTGTTTGAATTATAAGTTCTATAGTCCATTACAAAACGACTTCAAGTTATAACCTTGATATGGTTATTGAATCGCTTACCTGTTGAAGGTTCAATTTTTGTATCTCGTTTCAATATCTTGTTTTTGAGTAGTTTATGTTTCTGGCCATGTAGATGGACTGACATAACGTTCTTTTTACCTAATATATATTACATATTTGTTTATTCTATTAATCCCTTTGACTTTCTTTTGTGTGTACTGAATGTACTACATGTGTTGTTCTGTGCTTTATTTCGACTGCTGAAAGGTGCATACTGTGCAGGTTATTACACAAGTGCATACTGTGCAGGTTATTACAAAGGTGCATACTGTGCAGGTTGTTACAAATGTGCATACTGTGCAGGTTATTACAAAGGTGCATACTGTGCAGGTTATTACAAAGGGTTTGGAAACACCGTGGAGAGGGAAGAAAGGGAAGTCGTTGTGGGCATATAAGCATGTCTGTTGAAGTGTTCAGACTCATTTAAAACTTACAAGGTGTGGTTTGAAATGGTAACATGAATGCCATTTGTACACAAATTAAACAGCGAAAAGCATAAGATAATGTTTTCAAGGACATGAACGTAGAAATTGCGTATGGAAACAGTAAGTCGAGGGGCAGAATTCTGAGAAAGAATCCCAAATTAGTATATAGAACCTGTGATATTTACTGGTTAGAATGTTCAGTCTGCATACAAAATATACCGGGCACACAGGTCGGTCTACTGTGGATGCAAAGGAGAATAAAAACCATTCAAACAAATCAACAGTAATTCAAATTTTGCAGAAATTTCTATAGATAACAGACGCAGAAATAGTTACGGCTGTCACTGGCCGATAGCATTTCCCTAAATTCTTTAAAATGCCATACAATTTCTGTACAGAATCCTGTATCTTAAATTCATAAATTTTCTCATATTTCCCTTATTTCAATTATTGTGCTTCGCATTCTTATTTTGACCAAAATGCCTTCGTACATTTACATTTCGCTTTCTAACACAGACAGCTCGTGCTTTCACTTTTCTTACAATTTATTTGCTGTAAACCCACACTCCGCTTTCATAAACAAATCGCCAGAGCTTCGTGACTTCTCATCTTTTAATCCTTTCTTTGTATTTTTCTCATAAAGATCTCTGCACAGTTCTTTGGTCTGTTTAGTTTCAAACATCTTGTGGCTATACGAGTATTAAGCGCAGAAGAAAAGCCTGTTGGTAACTCACGTTTCTTCGACATTTTCTTACACGATCCAAATTTTGATGCCCATGCGTTTAAGCTGAAGTATGCTATTTACTCAACATATTTTATCTGGATAAACGCAAAATTTATGACGTAAATCTCTGACAGGGGAAAGAAATCACATGGAAAAGAAATTGTAGGTGGAAGCATATTATTAAAAACAAAACTTAGAACGAAAGTTGTTAAACTGTCAAGTGGATTTAGTATAGGGAGAAGTGACAGGCTATAACACGGGTTTGACACTTCGAGCTGCAATAAGAAGCTGCTAATTTAACCCTTTAAAGACGAAGCGTATCTGTTTTATATAAGGACTCAGTGCGTACCGCGCTGTAAATACTCTCCACTTCAGTTATAAAAACCAATCTCTTAATGTTTTATAGGGCAAAAGTTGCTGTTTGTTCTGAGATCCACACAAAACACATAAACGCAATGTGGGCACCACGTAGAATTTTTTAATGTTAAACCTGGTCGCATGTAAAGTTACCGCTAGGCTTTAAAAGGTTAATGTGTTCCATGTCCGTGCACTATATTATGCAAAAACACTAATCACCAACAAATGCACAAAGAGAGTTTTATCATCAATTGTAACACACTCCTACATGTTTCTACCCTGCTGGGTCATCTTCAGGGAGAACTTTTTGTTATCGTTACACTAAGGTTGCACTTTA
>BLKM01000165.1:830500-855988 GCA_013340265.1 Coptotermes formosanus | reverse complement strand
AATGTGTGAGTTAGTGACAGTAAGCAAATGTGTGAGTTAGTGACAGTAAGCAGATGTGTGAGCTAGTGACAGCGAGTCAGTGAGTTTGTGAGTGACAGTGCGTGTGTTTGTGCGTGTGTGTGTGAGTGTGTGTGTGCGTGTGTTAGTAAATTACTGAGTAAGTGGGTGAGTGAGTTTGTAAATTAGTGCGTTAGTGAGCGATTGAGTGAAAAATGGAGGGAGGAAGCCAGCGAGTCCCACTTTCTTTTTCATGACAGCCGTTCTTAGCGACTTCTGCGTGCCGTGTAAGGTACGCGCTCTTGGCGAATACGGCTTCAGGTTTTGCCTATGAAGTGAAAAAGAACGCCTTATATAGAAACCACTTCCATCCGTCTGTCTGTAACCTAGCATCAGCGTCTAAACTGTGTGTCGGTTTATTTTTTTTTCAAGTTCAGCGTCCAGCAAGGGTGAGTTTTGTCAAAATCGTCTCAGTGGCAGATATAGTTTTGTTTCGAGCGTGTACGACTTTCTTTCCGTATTTCGTCAGACTTGGCTGACATTTCCACGGATTCTATTGTGTAAATGTGAGTTCTGTCAAAACCGGTATATTCAAAGCCATTGTTTACTTAAGGGCTTCAGTGAATTTTCTTATATTTTTTCACCTTTTACACGATTTTTAAAACATTGCTTACAGAAAGTCTCCACAAAACTTCATTCAGGTATTATTAATCTTGTGGAATTCGGAACGTTGAAAGCCATACCTCGTTTGTGGATGTAAATTAATTACATCTGCGCATACACCGTGAAAATATATGGCATTTTGAAAGTAACGAACGCCTTGGCAATATTTATATACTACCCCACTGTCTACACCATTTGCATTTGTTTTAAAATCGAGTTAGAACGTGTTCATCGTGAGCTAGCTGAAAAACAGTTGAATGTCGAGCACATAATACGAAACAGCACAACCAGATAGCAGGACTCAGAAAGATAAATGTAACGCTTGGGTTATTTTAAGAAACACGGAAGCATAGATGGCGTACGACGTGGTGCTTTGTGTGAATTCTGTGGCAGCAGTGATATGATGGACACGTAACTAGTTACACAATATACAGAATAAAAGATAGTACTAGAAACGTATGTCTACGTATATAACTGAAATTCCGTATTTATTATAGCAAAATGGAAAATATTAATTTAAAAAGTTGTTTATGAACCATAATTCTCTGTGTTCAGCAGTCCAACGAAAAAGTTTATCCATAACCAGATATTTTCGTAAGATAGTAATGGCAGGAGAATAACGTCTTTTAGGCAAAACAGATGGGACTAGGTGCTGACACAGGCTGTCTGGATATGATGGAGTATAGTACAGTTCTTTGCACTCTTGTGAAAAAAATATGTAAATACGTCTTCTTTTGCGTTTCTCCGTGCCTCTTTTTTCTTTCTCTGTACTAATATCCATTAAACATCACACTCTTTACCATATGTGATAGAGTACAATTAAATGTTAAACATGAGGATACACTGCAAAATATTTAACTTTATTTCCGAGGGGTTTGTAGGCCCATTTTAAAATTCCCTTTTCGCAAAACTCTACATATCCTTAATTGAAACATGATTTTCATTTATGAATTTTAAACTATGGGCTGAACATGCAGAACCTAGAATATACACAAGAGTAAAATGTATCTAAGGAAATGAAAACTTTGGAAAATACCAGTTTGAAATAGCATATAAGGTCAAATTGCTGATTATTTTTAGTCATAAGGCTACGGACTTCTAATAGCAGTGGCAAGGTGTTCAATAAAGCTGTTATATGTGGGTATATAAAAGTTACGTAACAAAATTCTGTATATGTGGTATACTTGATTTTGCCAGGAGTGAATAAAAATTATAGAAACATTATTTTACCTGGCACTTATGACAAGACGCATCCCCTCGGTTTGATTAAACCTTTAAAGACGAAGCGTATCTGTTTTATATAAGGACTCAGTGCGTACCGCGCTGTAAACACTCTCCACTTCGGTTGTAAAAACCAATCTCTTAATGTTTTATAAGGCAAAAGTTGCTGTTTGTTCTGAGATCCGTACAAAACATATAAACGCAATGTGGGCACCACGTAGAATTTTTTAATCTTAAACCTGGTCGTACGTAAAGTTACCGCTAGGCTTTAAAAGGTTAACAAAACATATTTCACTCACCGGCTCTTTCCCATGCAGCTTTTCTCTGAGTTTGTAATCTTTTATGGGTTACCTGTAGTCAACAGGTGTTTCATGGCTACGCTCACGTTAAAAACATGTACTGCAGGAAGCGTCGTCATAAATTGAGGAGAATACTTCTTTATCTGCCAGTTCTAAACAAACAAAAATTTAAAAATATCTGAAATTTTACAAGCAGCAGTTTATATTATACGTAGTAAAAGAACACAGGTGAGGCGAGTAATAAATAAGGAAAAACTAATTTGTGGTGCACTGGAGACTTCTGTAAGCAAGCACGTGTTTCCACCTGATAAAGAAATGGACAAGCCTGCGTCTTAAATTCGAAACGCAACAGAACTTCTGCATTTTCATTCATATAACACGACTGCGGTTCACGAACTCTATGAGACAGATCTTGAAACAAAACAGGTTTTTCATTTATGCGTTTATGGGATACGTTATGGAGATACAGACTCTAGACTCATTCTTTTCACTGAATACGTTTGGTTTTCAACTTCCAACACTCAGTTCAACAAAATGCACTGTATTGCTTCCAGGTGTTTTATATTTTAACACCACTTTTAACACTTCCACGCCTTTCCATCCCTTATGGGATCCTCATAATCATGGAATCGCATTAAAGAAGAAGCGTGTCTGTTTTATATAAGGACTCAGTGCGTACCGCGCTGTAAACACTCTCCACTTCGGTTATAAAAACCAATCTCTTAATGTTTTATAAGGCAAAAGTTCCTGTTTGTTCTGAGATCCGTACAAAACACATAAACGCAATGTGGGCACCACGTAGAATTTTTTAACGTTAAACCTGGTCGTACGTAAAGTTACCGCTAGGCTTTAAAAGGTTAAAGAAGAAGCGTGTCGGTTTTATATAAGGATTCAGTGCGTACCGCGCTGTAAACACTCTCCACTTCGGTTATAAAAACCAGTCTGTTAATGTTTTATAAGGCAAAAGTTGCTGTTTATTCTGAGATCCGTACAAAACACATAAACGCAATGTGGGCACCACGTAGAATTTTTTAATGTTAAACCTGGTCGTACGTAAAGTTACCGCTAGGCTTTAAAAGGTTAAAGAAGAAGCGTGTCTGTTTTATATAAGCACTCAGTGCGTACCGCGCTGTAAACACTCTGCACTTCGGTTATAAAAAGCAATCTCTTAATGTTTTATAAGGCAAAAGTTGCTGTTTGTCCTGAGATCCGTACAAAACACATAAACGCAATGTGGGCACCACGTAGAATTTTTTAACGTTAAACCTGGTCTACGTAAAGTTACCGCTAGGCTTTAAAAGGTTAAATTAAACACTTTACAAAACGGAATGAGCAACCTATGTACACAATAAAATATATTTAAATTTACGTCTTTTTATTGTGTACGCGGATTGCTAATTCGGTTTTGTGAAGTGTTACTTTAATGTGATTCCTTGGTGGTGACCCCATAAGGGGTCGAAACGTGTAGCAGTGTTCAGCGTGATATTGTAATATAAAATATCTGGGAAAAATACACGGCGTTTTGTTTGACTGAGTGGTGGGAATTGCTTATTGACAGCGCATAAAATTGAGCCGATTGGCTGGCTCAATCGCTCGTGGTCGGCCGACTTGATCACGCCATATACCATCCCCTCAGTGGTGCGTGCGCGATGCCTTCGAGATGGGGAAGAGAGGAGAGTCACCTTAGGGTGGGAGGGTAACGTGAGTTTACCGGGACCGTTCTGATTTCTAGAGAAATCACTCTCCGGTAGGACCTGCCTGGAGGTCGAGTTAGGATCTCACTCATCTCTCTCTCTCCCCCTTGGTCGTCGTGTGGTTTGGGCTGGCGGACGGGCGGTGTAATGGTATGTATTTAGGGTTGCGTTTGGGTTTCTTTTGTTTTCTTGGCCTGTTACCTTGTTTGTGGTTATTTTCCTTCTTTTGGGAAGGGGGGATTATACCGTCCGTTCCGTATCTCCTGCGACCGGGAGAGAGAGAGAGAGTAGGAATAGGGTCGAGTAATGTTTTTATGTTGTTTGGGGCTTAAATGGTTGTATATAGTGTGCATGAGTTGTGAGTATGAAAAGGGAGAGACGCCCCTAAGACGCATAATAATTGTGTTTACATTTCAGGCCAGAAATATTGTTGTGTAATTTTTTTGAGAGATATTGTATTTTGTTTCTACATTCCATTGTCAATACATTTTTGGTATTTACATCACTGTTCTCCGAGTTTGCATACTGCCGACAACAACTGTTCCCCACGGGGACGGGCATTGGGTTGGATCCCGATCGCCCAAACATCCGACGGCTTTGGTAGAAGTGCACCCCCCCGTGCCCTATTCCCCCCTATGTTTTTTTAGGGTTATTAGCGGCAGGGGGGCGGTTCAAAATGACCAATATAAAAGACTGTTGCTTTTGTTTCAGTAGATGTTTGAATTCTCAGAATAATAGAATGGCAGAACACAGAGTACAGTGAAAATCATCTCTCTGAAGATAATATGAAAGAAAGCATTTAGGGCATAGTTTGTTCAGTTTCACTACCAGCACTTATACATGTAATGAATAGTGCGTGTTTTAGATGTGAAACGTGTCTGCAGGCTGAAGGAACTAATATACAGCGTCTTATTTACATAAAATAAAAGCCTAATATTAACATCAGTGCATTGAATTAAAAATGTCCAACGATATTTTTACGTAAATGAAATCATTAAAGTGTATTACCTCCAATATTAAAGCTGAAACACATGGGCCCCGACTCACGGCATATTGTAATAACGGCGAGCGCTGCACTGCTTGCCGTCAACCAAAACGGCCTGAGCCAAAAGTGATGCGAGTTGTGAGATAAAATAACGTATAAAGGGAAGGTCATTTTCGTCTCTTCAATCATCTCTTCGCCCTTTTGCATAAGGCGTATTTCATCTCCGAAATTAATTCTAGTGGCTTTCTTAATTGATAAACATTTTAAAATTTTTGGTTCGAATTTATTCTGTGTTTATCTCTGCCCAATATAAAACCTGACTCCTAGAAATCACATTTAAAATTCGTTTATGTATTCCATAACTGCCCGTCCTAAAATAACTGTGAGTAATACGAAATTTAACTGAAAATTTGTTTGAACTGGGCAGTATTTCGAAAATAATTGTGGCTGCATTTAAGTCTGTATATGTAATGAGATTTGTCGCCCAACACCAGAATTGCATCTGTAATAAATTAGCTTCAAAGACAAATAAGCACGCGAAAGTAAGAAAATATTAAATGATACGTCATGCCATTGTAGCAAATCTTGCCATTCTTGTCACTAGCATGTATCCGATGCGTAAGCAAGATTGTACTTGTTAGATTGTGAACACCCTGTATAGCCGTTGCTTTATCAGTAACAAATCACGTGTAACACCGGTGTTTACACAATAAATGTCACTAGCGGCTGCAGATAACAACAGTCTGTGTAAGCCGAGGGAGGTTCTATTGGAAACCAATGTAGCGCCGCCTAAACGGGGAGAGTAGGTATGGTCGGCTGCAAGGGGGCGATTGAGGGACGGCAGGAGAAAGACAGGAGAAGATTGAACCGGTGAGAACTTCTCACAGTGTAAAGAAGAAGAACAAGAATAAACACAATCACAGACACACAAGTACGAAAACACATACCTTGCCAGGCGCCTGGAAATATCACGTCATCGAGTTACGACGACTGTGATTTTGAAGGAAGAAGAAGAAGGAGAAGAAGAAGGAGAAGAAGGAGAAGAAGAAGGAAAAGTAGAAGAAGAAGGAGGAGGAGGAGAAGGAGAAGGAGAAGAAGAAGACGGAGGAGAGGGAGGAGAAGGAGGAAGAGGCGGAGGAGGAGAATAAGAAGTAGAATATGGAGAAGAAGGAGAAGGAACACAAGGAGGAGGAGAAGGGAAAGGAGAAGGAGGAGGAGAAGAAGAAGAAAGTAGAGAACAAAATAAGCAGAAATGAAGATAAAACGAAGAGACTAAAGATGAGAAGAGTGACCACGAGGCAGACTTAGCAAATAGGGTGAGGAAGCGTAAATTTATTTAGAAAGAGTACAATCGGTGGCGACCAGAATTCGAAGACGGGAATGTTGAGACTTATTGCAGCTTATAGAGACACAGTATAAGGGGAAATTGAACTCAACAAACCAAGCATACTGACAATAAGAGCCAACGGAATTCGTGAGTGTGGGACAGCTAGAGTTGCCAGCACGAAAATAGTCCCGTCAAGGTCACGCGCCCACTCACACCCTTGCTCCCCGCCGTCCTACTTTGGTGTCAGTTCTTCACTCGAGCCACAGCTTCCCTTTAAGTTGCACGCTGTCTGTCGATAGACTGCCGTAGACATGGCAACACTGCTTTCACAGGCAGTGACCTCGAGGCGACCACATTCATGCCGGCCACTATATATATGGTAGCTAAAATCAACAAAGACACACAATTGTTTTGACGTATATTGTAAATTTAATATACCTCCTACGTGTTTCATTCATTCATGTATCCATCCTCAGGGAGGTGCGTTACCAGGAATAAATAAATTCAAATATTACAAAATTTGACATGTATTTAAACAAATATTTTACATCTGTGCATTGGTTCACCAACTTCTGTGACACTTCAGTGTATGTATTAATTCTTCGTAACGCACCTCCCTTAGGATGGCCACATAAGTGGCCGAAATATGTAGGATATATGCTACCTTTATAATGTATTTTCATAAACTTGTGTGTATTTGTTGGGTTTAGATACCTTATCTAATGGTTCAATTCACGGTTATGGATCATTTCAAATCGTAGGATAATAAATTTGTATTTACGTTGCTCTGATTGTCTGGGTAAAGAGTGTGTTGCACCTGATACAGCGGGTGTGTGCGTCACAGCAGTTGAAATTAACGGTAAATTCCTGATTTCTTGCTGCAAACTGTTGCCGGTTTATAAGCAAGTTCCATATGATTGTAATAATTCATAAACTACTTAAAAATATAGCTGTTATTTAGAGGGAAACAATGTTCCTCTTTGCAGTTTAAGTAGCCTAAAATTAAAGATGTCGCTCTGGGTGCCGGGAAGATATATGGGGTAGTGGAGATGTAGCTCCACTAATTCCTAATTTCGATACTAGCTAGAAGTGAATGGTCAAATTCACGCCCCCGGCCACTTTATCCCCGGAGAACGAGCTCCAGATACCCACTAAATAGGCGGCTGGTTGAGCCCCACAACCGGCTTTAATATTTTGAAGGAAAGGAAAATTTCTCCTTTTCATGGAATCGAAAATTTTTCCTGGTTTCTTATTACAAATTCTACGATTTGCAAATAAAAATGTACAGTATAATAAAATTCAATCTCCTACACGTTTTGGCGGTCGACTCTCCTCCTTAGGGACCAACACCAATATTTAAACCTAACGAAACGAGTGGCACATACAGTAATAAAGTACGTCCCAATAACAATTGCGTACTATGCTGTAACATACATCAAGGTATTGCATGTGTCATTAGAATATTTAGACTATAATTGCGGTTAGCGGTACCCCTTTAATATTTATAGCATAATTTTCGTTTTTCAGCCTACAGCCTAATCACTATACTGGCCAAGCTATCCTCGCTTCCTGTAATATATATAAAAATGTACTCTCTCTCTCTCTCTCTCTTTCCTGATTATCGTGGATGTAACAGACGGCACCCAGAAATATTGTGCAGTTTACTCCAGGGGGGTGCCGTAATAACGGCTGTGACGTCAATGTTCAAATATTGACAGAGGTTTCGAATGTTGCTAGAATAACTGTTCCCAGCATTTTTCATTACATAAATGAAATTTAATTTATTATTTCGACAGATATACCTGCTTCAAATTTTTAGCTGCCCTTATATTGTGATATTGACAAGGAAAGAAGAGGATGAATACTTATCTGTAACAAAAATTTCTGACAGTTTGTGAAACCTAATTTCTTCGGACAAGTCATCTAATCTTACACTGTGACTCCAGAAAGACAAAGAAATTAAAGAGTACAGGATTTTGTAAAAGTTTCTGTTTTATCCGCCGCGTTGTAATTACTGTATAGGCTCACACTTGAAATGATCGCGTCGTCGCCATATTTGGTAAATTCCATTTCCTGTTTATTATCTCTTCAAACAAAAATTCCTGTACCATACGTAGCTTCTTTTAACCCTTTAAAGACGAAGCGTGTCTGTTTTATATAAGGACTCAGTGCGTACCGCGCTGTAAACACTCTCCACTTCGGTTATAAAAACCAGTCTCTTAATGTTTTATAAGGCAAAAGTTGCTGTTTGTTCTGAGATCCGTACAAAACACATAAACGCAATGTGGGCACCATGTAGAATTTTTTAATGTTAAACCTGGCGGCACGTAAAGTTACCGCTAGGCTTTAAAAGGTTAACGTCCCTTCTTTCCGTGGTGTGACTATAATAGGGCCACGAAAAGAAGTCGCATGGATGGTGTTAATGAAGTCGCCTATTGCTCTGTTTATTTTATATCCACCTTAGGTTAATTTTGCACAATATCTACAAAGACATAACGCAAAATCCAATGAAAGATATCAGTAAAAACAAAGGTGGATTGAAACTTTAGTGACTGGGGGGTAATAAAAAGAAATATGCTGGTTGGAAAAGTGCAGAATCTTCAGGGAAATGTGGAGATGTCTACTGGTGGGATCACTTTATTGGCCTCCGAAGTTCATTGCCCATAGAACCAAAATTGGCTCTTAGATTTCTCTCAGTACCTGTGAGATTATTCGTCTCTTTAATGTTAAGATTTTAACCTTCAACTTCTTGGTGTATATATAAGCTATCAAACACGTCTCGAGCAGAAAGTTTAGCTACATCACAAATAAGTAAAAATAAACAAATAAAAGTGTCAGAAATGTTGTTAGAAATAGAAACATAGCGATTAGTCTGCCAGAAAGTAACTTCACAAGTTACTTCCGCCGCAGCATAAATGTTGGAGAATTAACCCTTTAAGAAAAAGCGTATCTGTTTTATATAAGGACTCAGTGCGTACCGCGCTGTAAACACTCTCCACTTCGGTTATAAAAACCAGTCTCGTAATGTTTTATAAGGCAAAAGCTGCTGTTTGTTCTGAGATCCGTACAAAACACATAAACGCAACGTGGGCACCACGTAGAATTTTTTAATGTTAAACCGGGTCGTATGTAAAGCTACCGCTAGGCTTTAAAAGGTTAATGAGCGATACAACTTCAAGAAGACGGGTAATGTACATATGACGTAGCACTGAGAAGCGTTTGCGTAACCATTGTTGCCTTGGAAAAGCAATACGTATTACACATTCTGACTGTGGGTCTGTCGCGTTAGTTATCTGGCATGCAAAGCGCATGCGCCATATTATATTGTCATCTGTGGTCTGTATTGAGCTACCATATTTTTCCACATTATCTCATAAACGGCACGATTTTCGGAAAAAAGTTATTGAACATAAAATGTGTGTTTTGATTTTCTCTACAACTTTTATGTAAAACATTTCTCATTCTGAGAAGAATTCAGCGAGATGTTATCATAAATGTGCATAGGTCTTCATGTAAAGTACCTGTCATTCTTGTCAGATTTTAATGAAACTTTAATATTCTCGACAGATTTTCGAAATATTCTCCAATGTCAAATTTCATGAAAATCCATTCAGTTGGAGCGGAGTTGTTCCATGCGGAGAGACAGACAGACAGACGTGATGAAATAAGAGTCGCTTTTCTCAGCTTTTCTAACGCTCCTAAAAACGCAGAGAAACCCTTTAGAAAGCACGTGTTCTACACTCCACCATACATCTCCAGGCTCGTATTATACATAGAAAGATATTCTCCAGGCTCGACTGAAGGCCTTCAGATACAAATGCTGACAGAAAGACTGCCTCAAGGAATGGTGGAGTAATCTGCTCAACAATGAGCTATTGTTGTGGCTTGTCTGAAGGTTGAAAGGAGAGAAAAATGAAAGCTGTTCGGCTGAAGTGAAACACGTAATCTGAAAATGATCTCCATAAATCACTCTCAGCAGAATAGACCAACGTGCCATGCTACTTCAGCTACTGATACTGCAGCTGGTGGCAGCCCGACAGGCGTTAGATATCTCTTGACCTCCAACCCAGTTACGTTCCTAACTGTATTACACATAGTACAGAACTTTGTAAGGGGACCGCGGGGCGCAGTTGGTTGAGGCACTGCACTACAAACCGGAAGGTCGCGGGTTCGATTCCCGATGGTGTCACTGGAATTTTTCATTCCGGTCGTACTATGGCCCTGGGGTCGACTCAGCTTCTAATAGAAATTAGTACCAGGAGTATTTTCTGGGAGGTAAAGGCGGCCGGTGCGTAGGGCTGACAACCTTACCATCTTCATGCGCCGATTGTCTAGAAATCTGGGAGCCTCGACCTCCTGGAACCCTGTGGGCCTGTCCGGGCCTGTAATGGGACTGCTTTACATTTTACAGGGCTTTTTAAACTTCTCACTTACTTCATAAATTCCGCCCCTATCCCGAAACACACAGCTTCATTACTGTGTTTACACTAGCTTCTTACATGCCATTTATACTGAGTAAATAAACTCCAGTCTTCACCCTCACGCTGTCTGCTTATGATCCATTTTAATATTATTATTCCATCGATATTTCCAAGAGGTCTGTGTCCCTCGGGTTTTAATGACCACACTTTTGTAAGCGCTGATCCCAGTGGCCGCGCGGTCTAAGACCTAGGTCTGCGGCCGAACGCTTCCTGGGATCGTGGGTTCGAATGCCACCGGGGCATGGATGTTTTTCTCTTGTTAGTGTTTGTGTTGTCAGGTAGAGGTCTCTGCGACGGGTCGATCCCTCGTCCAGAGGAGTCCTACCGACTGTGGTGTGTGTCTGAGTGTGATCAAGTTAAAATAAACAACCTCGACGCCTGCTGTCAGCAGGTAGAAGAGGGAAGGGCTACGAAACGAAAAGAAACTTTTATAAGCACCTTATTTCCCTTCAGGCGTTCTACATGCCCCGCTCATCTCATATTCCTCGATTCCATCGTCATAAGTATATGTCCATTTGGAGACCTGCAGGTTTGCAAGCCATGACGCTGCACATCCTGTGGCGCCCTCACATATCGAGATTAAACCCATGACTTTCATAAAAATATTATTTAAAATTCTTGAAATATTTCCTGTGGGTTGAATTGGAGACAGAATGAATGGCTAATACAGAGGAAGCTAAAAAGGGCGAAGGTAAATAAATAATGAACAGGTTCTTAATTTTAGGTCACCAAATCTTATTTATTCCCCCTCCCCCAGTGGCGCAACAGCCCCTAGTGGGCCAGTGTCTCTTCATTATCGAGGCTTCACGATCACATTTAGACACACCACTCTGAGTGGGACTCCCCTGGAGGAGTGATCAGCCTGAAGCAGAGACCTCTACCTGACAATGCACAACACTCACAAGATACAGATATTCATGCCCGCTGGTAGGATTCGAACCAGCAATCCCAGCAAGCGAACGGTCAATGGACCCATGTCTTAGACCGCGCGGCTACTGGAATCGGTCACAAAATTTTATTCCGAAGATCAAATTAACCCTTTAAAGACGAAGCGTATCTGTTTTATATAAGGACTCAGTGCGTGCCGCGCTGTAAACACTCTCCACTTCGGTTATAAAAACCAATCTCTTAATGTTTTATAAGGCAAAAGTTGCTGTTTGTTCTGAGATCCGTACAAAACACATAAACGCAATGTGGGCACCACGTAGAATTTTTTAATGTTAAACCTGGTGGTACGTAAAGTTACCGCTAGGCTTTAAAAGGTTAAGAAGTATGAGATGACGGGTTATGTAGCACGCAACTGAGTAATAGTAACCGTGTATCAGTTAGTATCCGTCTCTATGTCTGTGCTATGTGTATATACACACCGCAGTCATATTTCGGAGCGTCCTGCTTCCAGTAACAACCCAGAGGCTGACCGTCGTCAATGCGGTCTTTCGTTGCGACCATTGAGGCTTCCACCGCCGTTTAGTTTGAGGTCTTCGCTCTTCTGCGACGTTACGTAGAGTAATTTACCGACGTTTAGGGACAGGCTGTCCATCCCATCTTCAAGGGTCAAGCAGTCCATTCTTCTTGTATTGCTCGACCCTAGAAGAAATGACCGGCATTGTGTTCGAAGCGTCGGTAACCCCACGTGTTTCAATTTAATAGAATCCACACCGTTCTGTCTAATCGTCATTCACGTATATACAAACAATTCCGTCTAACACAACATTTTTGTTAGTATATTCAAACGCTACGTGTTTCGATCAAAAAAGTTCATCCTCAGGTGTTCTGCTATAAAATCTTAGAAATCAAGGTAAAATGTTTTTACTTCAGAGAGCTCTCAAATAAAAACATTGTTACCTCGATTTTTAAGGTTTTGTGGAAGAACACCATGTGTTACGTTGTTTTTCTCAGTTGGTTTAAGCACGTAACGAGACAGTAAATCAAACTAGCTTACTACAGTCTCCTTCCCCATTCTTCCCAATCCAATATTCATTTATCGCCTGTCCTTTCAAGAAATACAGGATTTGAGTTAGTGGACGCGTCGTTAAATAATATTAAGTATTAGTAGAATATCATTTGTAATCGAAAAAAATGCAATTCGGTCTGACCTAAGTACGAACGTGACGTGCTACAAGTTTCATTTGTATGTAAAAGGTAAGGCATTCCCATTACAGGCCTGGACAGGCCCACAGGGTTCCAGGAGGTTGAGGCTCCCCGATTTCAAGACAATCGGCACATGAAGGTGATAGGTTGTCAGCCGTACGCACCGGCCGCGTTTACCCCCCAGGAAATATTCCTGGTACTCATTTCCGTTAGAGGCTGAGTCGACCCCAGGGCCATAGTGCGACCGACAGGATTATGCCAATGAAAAAATCCAATGGCACCATCGGGAATCGAAACGGCGACCTGCCGGTTTGTAGGGCAGTGACTCAACCAACTGCGCCACCGCGGTCCCCTGGTTTGTATGTGTATTACTGAAGTTTGGTTACCCCTAACTTTCACAATACACAAGTCGCCTCATGTTTCGTGGTTTAATCCATTCATTATATCTCTGCTGGGTTACTCTATACGCAGTAAAGCAAAAAGAACAACACAATTTGTTTTAGAGTGTAATATTATACTTTCTATAAACAATTTAGACGAAGAAACTAAGAAGTCTTCGCGGTGTGTGTGACTATTAACATGTTTACTTATGGCTTTGTTCAGTCTCGACCACTCCTTTTGTGTTTTAGTTTTTGTTCTAGTTTCTATAGAAACGGAATTTCTGTAGGATAAATTTCATTTTAGAAGGTTGGTATGCTGATTTTTCTAAACTGCACTTCAGTACCCAACTAACGCATGTAGCAAAGTTATTCTACAGATTTTTTACATCAACTTGGCGGAGGGATACATCTTGACATATATGGACATTCTTTCGCCCCGGAAAGTTGTGCACAAAGAAAAAAGAAGTAATCTAAATTCCGGAGGCGGTAAAGTTCTGTTAGATGTTCGTGACAAAAGTTATTCGTGTGAAATAAAACTCACATAAATTATAGAGAAGAGCTTTCTGTTGAATTATGCACAACTTTAGGGAATGTTTACACAGGTTGGCTTTGTGACTGAATTTGCAAGCGACACTTGGTTGGCAACATTGTTTCAGTGCGGCAAGTGAATAAAGTAGAATGTTGGTAGCGAGCAGACACAGTTTTGTGTATGGCCACACATATCCTGCAGTTTATACTAAAACTAAAACAAAAAGTGTGAACACCTGTTCGGATTATTTTCTTCGCTCCACTGTACAAAATCATCTGTAATCTTTTACAGTGGGCGAAAAGGTGTCTCCTACCAGTAAACTTCAGTGTGTCGGTCCAAATGCTGCAGAGAGTTTGTTATCTGATTTGTGAACTAATTCCATTAAACCAAACGCATCATGAGAATTGAAACCGCCAGCAAGATTTGTCATGAAAAGTGTTTAAGTTCCATACATCTTTATGATAAAAGTTCTTCCCACATTTTATTGAACATTTAAATTACTCAGCCATACTTATCTGTGCTCAGACCGCTGTTTGAGGTAAATTTCTGCTTTTTATTTTCAGATTTCCACGTTAAAACATAACTTTCTCTAGACCGAGAGCTGCGTCAAGTCTCCTACACTTTGTCGGTAAGTTGGTTTTGGTTCCTTGTGAGAATCAAATACAAATTTCTCATTCTATGACGAATTAAGGGAGATATGATCATAAACGTACATTGGTCTTCATGTAAATTTCCCGTTATTCTTGTGGGATTTTAATTAAACTTAAACTTTCTCGACGGATTTTCAAAAATACTAAAAAATTTCATGAAAATTCTCCATTTGGAGCCGAGTTCTATGCAGACGGACGGAGGGACAGACAGACTGACAGGCAGGCAGGCAGGCAGACATGACGAAGATAAGTCTCCTTTTGCTATATTGTGAACTTGCCTAAAAACAAAAATTAATGTGATTTATATTTAAAGATACAGCCCGTACGGCACAGTAAACACACCCCGTCTCGGTTATAAAAACCAATCAGTTAATGCTGTTTGTTCTGAGGTTCAAATAAAACACATAAATGCACTGTCTGGGCAGAACGTAGAATTTCTAGTACGTGCAATGGCTACTGGTCTTTAAATGGTTAGTTGTGGTACTGGAGTGCACGAGAGGTCGAGTTGTCCAGCTTAGCTTAGGTAGTGCAGACATGGATTGCTTTGCCTGGGTCGTAATAAGGCTGCTGCGGCTAGCGCAGAAGGACATCTTCCATTCGTCGGTGGCCCAGGCCGCATCCTGGTCACTAGGCTGACTGAGAAACAGATGTATGGAGAGAAGGCCAAAGAGCATGCACCAGGGAGCTAAGGCAGGCTACTGCAGGCTGCTAATTGCGTAACAGAGCTAAGGTGACAGTATTTCCGTTGCAGTGAGGTCTACATCGCCATTATCAGGGTAAAGTGTGTACAAAGCATACATAACATTGGGACATTGGTCTCATATATGTAATATTAAATACATAAAATATATAAAAGAGCAGATATAAATACAATAATGTGGATATTATGGTCAGTATTATATTAAGTATTCTTGGTTAAAGTTAATCAATATGCCACAGTTTATAGCAGGTGCGCACTCAGAATTTTTCACTGGGGTAGCTGACCCTGAGGCTATATATAATTTATGTTTGATTTTTAAAAATTGTGTTATAAAAGTCATGTTCTAAATGTGACATAACACTGTGTGCAAATGTTATAAAAATCGTGTTCTAAGTGTGACATAACACTGTGTGCAAATGTTGTAAAAATCGTGTTCTAAGTGTGACATAACACTGTGTGCAAATGTTATAAAAATCGTGTTCTAAGTGTGACATAACACTGTGTGCAAATGCATTTATATACATACGAATATAACTACATGTTCCAAGACTCAGTCACAGTTCCCTATCGTCTTGTTTTTTTTTTTTCTAATTTTATTAATTTCTTTTTCAAAATCCTAATATACTAATCCTCAGCCATTTTCGATGGCTGAAGGCTGAAGAGTAAATCACGTAAAACTTTTACATCATAGTATCTACAAAATCGATGTTCCTTAAATTTCGGTTTTGGGGGCTTTGGGGGGCTGCAGCCCTTGGATGCGCCCCTGGTTTATAATGTAGTTGTACGTACACAAAAATCTCACCTTTGCTTTTTCGATCTAGTTGGATAAAGTCCCTGTGGTGTGTATTGATGTGTCCTGTGTATGAAGGTGTAATAAAGTTTGTGTTATAGTCGATAATCGGTCATTACTGATATCTCGATAATCGAAGCCGGCAAATCCGAAACACGAGTCAAAAATATCACAGCTTTGAACCAACATGTTCATTATGAATTTGTAAAAGATACGTAGGTACTTATATATATATATATATATATATATATATATATATATGCCTATTCTATTGTGGTACACCAGTTTGGTATTCAGAAATATATCGAAATGTCAGCGGGGGGATTCAATAAAAAAAAGCACCCAAATACAATTTCAAAGCAATTTAAATTCCTCTCATTCCAACGTTCTGTAAGATTCGAAATTCAGTCTGCTGTAACGCTATATGACAGCACGCAAATGCTGCAGGCTCTGTCACACACAACTAGCTGTTGTCATGGAGATGGATGTCACGTGAATGACGCCTTACTACTTTCCCTGCAGTTCAAACACAGACGACATAGTTGAAGGGAACGCCTGCTTGTGTAGACGGTGCGCTGTACAAGGAAGCCAGAGAAGTTTGCCGCTGTGGCTTTACGAGGAACAGTTTGTCATTCTGAAAGGCAAAGTTCTAACCTCTACTTAATTAAGCATCTAGTATGGAGACGGACGGTAGACTAGAGGTATACAGCCCCCCATTCATAATCTCTTTCCTAGACTGGGGTGAGGTGCACAGCCAAGCGGCTTCTCCATAATGAAACTAAAACAAGGTAGCCATCGAGTTGGGGGGGGGGGGGGGGGGGGAGTCCGACAGCAGGTAGGGAGGCGGCGAAGAAACGAACTGCATCTTTCCCGTGGAAAACAGTAGTTATTACATGTTACGCCGCGTCCAGACTTGAGCATTCTGCCGCAACGTAACAACCCAACGTAACGAGCATTCGCAGGTCTGGACGGTGTTGCTGTAAAAGTGTGTGTCTGCGTTCTTGCCTTAGTTATCCGGGCTGCAAAGCGCATCCGCCATTTTGTATTGTCATCTGCGGCCTGCATGGCTGTGGGATCTACCATATTTTTCCACTTTACCTCATAAAGGGCACGATTTTCGGAGAAGAATTTGATCGAATATAAAATGTGTTTTAATTTTCTCTATAAATTTTGTCTGAAACATTTCTCATTCTAAGAAGAACTGAGCGACATATGATAATGAATGTACACACACCTTCATGTAAAGTACCCGTTATTCTTGTCAGATTTTAATGAAACGTGAATTTTCTAGACAGATTTTAGAAAAATACACAAATATCAAATTTAATTAAATTTTTTCCTTGTGGTAGCCGAGTTGTTACATGCGGACAGACGGACGGACAAACATGAAGAAGCTAATAATCGTTTTTCACAATTTTGTGAACGCACCTGAAGTCGTGTGTGTCTTTCTTGAATTTATTTCTGTTACAATATTTAACGTAGGGGGCACGCGGTGGCGCTGTGAATTTAGGCAATGCGGGTTCGTTTCCCGATGGTGCCATTGGATTTTTTGATTGACAAAATCCTTTCGGCCGACCTATAGCCCTAGTTTCGACTCAGCCTCTAACAGAAATGAGTACCAGGAATATTTCCTGGGGAATAAAGGCGGCCGGTGACTAGGGCTGACAACGTTACCACCTTCAAGCGCCGACTGTCTGGAAATCTGGCAGCCTCAACCTCCTGGAACCCTCAGGGCCTGTCCAGGCCTGTAATGGGACTGCTTTACCTTTCTTTAGGTTACTTATGTATTTAAATAGTCTTGAACAAGTAAGAGGTTATGTAGCTTTATTTCGAGTGTGGACAGAAGGATAGCTATAAATCATATGTTATTATGGATATGGAAGGAAGTGCTGATCTATAAATGTAATAAATGCCGTCTTCACAACTTATTCTTAATTTATTAAAAATTAATTGGCAACATGTTTCGACCAACTAAGTGGTCATCATCAGGCCATAAAAAAATGTAACCGGAAAATGTTCAGATTACTAAGGTCTCAATATACAAATTGTACCAAGTCACAGCAAAGATTACAAATATAATTAAAATAATGTAAATACATAACATATATATCACAGTACTTTGAGAACTGACGGATGAAACTTGATACAGGCAAGACACAGCACTTTGAGAGAGCAGCATAAAATCCTGCAGTGTGTGCGTGGAGCGAAACAACGGCATAAGCGGTATCGACGGCATATATATATGATTTAATGGATTAAATGTAAAAAGCTAAATATAACTTTTGTGTACACACTGAAGAATTCCAGTGCTGCTGTCCACACAAGTTATATTTGATTTTTACATTTACTACATTAATTCTGATCTATATATCTCTGGCTGAATTATACAAAAATCAAAGCAACGCTTTCATCTGCTAGTATTAATTTGCTGTAAGTTTAAGCATCTTAACGCCATAACTTCTATAATCACGTATCACTTTTCTCACTTCTAGGGGCCGCGGTGGCGCAGTTGGTTGAGGCACTGAGCTACAAACCGAAAGATCACGGGTTCGATTCCCGATGGTGACATTGGAATTTTTCATTGACATAATCCTTTCTGTTGGATTATGGCCCTGGGGTCGACTCAGCCTCTAACAGAAATGAGTACTAGGAATATTTCCTGGGGGGTAAACGCGGCCGGTGCGTATGGCTGACAACTTTACCACTTCATGTGCCGACTGTCTTGAAATCTGGGAGCCTCGACCTCCTGGAACCCTGTGGGCCTGTCCCGTTACAGGGACTGCTTTAGCTTTTACCTTCGTCACCTCTCTGTGGCACTTGTACAATTTTAGATTTAACTGTTCTCGGCTTACCATGCTGTCACGATATTTGTGAAGTCGATATCTCAGCTGTATACATGGATAATGTAAAATAACGTAACGTGACAAGATACAAATCTCTTCTTCCTCAAAGAAGTATTCACAGCCAGCTTTTCCTTTTGTTCTTTTATTATTGAGCTACAAAAGTTTCGCCTTTATAAAACCATCTTCAGTTCCTACGTGTACAAGAACAAGCAAATCTACATTGTTGGAAGTAAAGGCCTATGTCAATTTTGTTTGTTCTTGTATAGGTAGGAACTGAAGATGGTTTTATAAAGGCGAAACTTTTGTAGCTCAATAATAAAAGAACAAAAAGGAAAGTTGGCTGTGAATACTTCCTTGAGGAAGAATAGAATTGTATCTTGTACTTAACCTTTTAAAGCCTAGCGGTAACTTTACGTACAGTGCCACCAGGTTTAACATTAAAAAATTCTACGCGGTGCCCACATTGCGTTTATGTGTTTTGTACGGATCTTAGAGCAAACAGCAACTTTTGCCTTATAAAACATTAAGAGACTGGTTTTTATAACCGAAGTGGAGAGTGTTTACAGCGCGGTACGCACTGAGTCCTTATATAAAACAGATGCGCTTGGTCTTTAAAGGGTTAATATCTCTGGTTACACGTTAGACATATTTGGAAAGTCATTCTATAATCGGTTGTGTAAAACGGACATTGTAATTTGAGCTAGGCATTGACACGTAAAGATAACCTCTTTTTAGATGCTACGTTTTACAGGACTTTGAAAGTCGTTACGTTAGAAACAGCACACAGAAAACTAATAGAATATTTGAAAGGAGAGGATCTTGTTTAACATTCTGTAACGTGTCATTGTTGAGCATGAGGAATTGTGGGTAAACTAAGCGTGCATGTTAAGAAATACAGAAAGGGTGATAAATTCTTGTTTGCTTTCAACCTAACTCGCTGGTTGAGGCGCTGATGTTTGAAATTCATCACAGACACATGGGCGCCTAAGAGAATATGAATGAGGGTATCTATAGACAGCAAGCGGTCTAAATACCGCGGCACAGAGCCTGCTAGTAAGAGAACACAAAAACTGACAAGGCTCTGCTGAACATCTGGACCCGTTATTACAATTCGTAACAGGAGACTTTGAAATCAGAAAGAGAGAATGTAGAAGACCATTTCATTTACGAATCTAAACACCTGTTGTTAATTTGTGTCCTGTCTGGTGTTTTTAACGTTTCAAAACCTAGCGGTTAATTTACATACCACCAGAGTTGACAGCCGAAAATTGCGTTTATGTTTTTGTGTGGATCTAAGAACAAACAGCGACTTTTGCCTTAACCTTTTAAAGCCTAGCGGTGACTTTACGTACCACCAGGTTTAACATTAAAAAATTCTACGTGGTGCCCACATTGCGTTTATGTGTCTTGTGTGGATCTAAGAACAAACAGCGACTTTTGCCTTAACCTTTTAAAACCTAGCGGTAACTTTACGTACCACCAGGTTTAACATTAAAAAATTCTACGTGGTGCCCACATTGCGTTTATGTGTTTTGTACGGATCTCAGAACAAACAGCAACTTTTGCCTTATAAAACATTAAGAGATTGGTTTTTATAACCGATGTGGAGAGTGTTTACAGCGCGGTACTCACCGTGTCCTTATATAAATCAGACACGTTTCGTCTTTAAAGGGTTAATAAACATTATGGTCACGTGCTCTTATCCTGGTATTTTTGTTCTTGTAATTCTTTTCATATTTTCTTTAAAATACCTGTATTTCTCTGTAAAGGTCCGCAACACCTGTGAATTTTTACGTATTTTAACATTTAGGGTATCTAGTTCAAGGGACGCCATTATGGTCTTTCGAAAAGAAGTCGGAGACACGCTGGATATTGACAGCGGAATAATGGCCGGCGATGTAACCTGTGGGATGGTTAGCCTTGCCATTTGTGACGACAGGGGCAGAGAACAGACCGAGTCATTAAGAATTAGAAGCATGAGCTTCTACTACGTACAGCAGTGTTTTTCAAACAGTGGTACGCGTACCAGCCGCGGAGGGTGGTCTGATGATAGGCGAAGAAATTTAGGAATTATTCTTTTTAATAATTGAAATTTAGAAACATAACGAGGAACTTAATGACCTGTACTCATCACCAAATATTATTCGGGTAATCAAATCGAGAAGAATGATATGGGCGGGACATGTAGCACGTATGGGGGAAGAGAGAGGTGCATACAGGATTTTGGTGGGGAGACCTGAGGGAAGGCGACCACTTGGGAGACCCAGGCGTAGATGGGAGGATAATATTAAAATGGACCTTCAAGAAGTGGATGGGGGAATGGACTGGTTTGAGCTGGCTCAGGATAGGGACAGGTCGCAGGCTCTTGTGAATGCGGTAATGAACCTAAGGGTTCCATAAAATGCGGGGAATTTCTTGACTAGCTGAGAAACTGTTAGCTTCTCAAGAAGGCCTCTGCTCCATGGAGTTAGTTAGCTATTAAAATTGTTTTAAATGTGTCGAAACGTAGAAGAAATATTTATAAAGTGTATATATTCGAATATAAATACTGGTTCTCCTTTCTCGTCTAATCGCGTTAAATTAGAAAAGTAGCAATTGCGAAATTTGAAGTTTTTACAGGGTTGTTGCTTCGCTGGTTGGCAGATTTGAAGACTGTATACCTGCCAACCAGAGAAACATCCCGGAAGACCAGTATCCTGAAAGTAGGCATTAATATTTGCAGTGCCTAGTGGTACGGGGCACGTGGTGGCGCAGTTAGTTGAGGTCCTACGCACCTGCCGTCTTTACCCCCGGGAGATATCCCTGGTAATAATTTCTGTTAGAGTCTGAGTCGACGCCAGGGAAGTATCAAGCTAATTAAAAATCCTAAATGACATAATCGGGAATCGAACCCTCGACCTTCTGTATTGTAACGCAATATCTCAAGCAACTGCACCATCGCGTACTAGGTGGCATGTACTGAAATATAGTGCCACAAAACAGGTACTAGGCTCATTCCGTGCGCCTCCCCTTCGCTTGATCTTTCCCCAATCCCTCACCACGAAATTTTCAGTTTAACTAACGTAGAATATACGCTGTTTGCTCTGGTCGTATGCAAACCCGACATTCCTTGAGTAACAAGCTTGTATGCTAGTCACTACAGTGTCCATGTAGTATTTAGTGGGTTCCACGTTAGAACACGACTGCTGGCCGCCCCCCCCCCCCCAATAATTAAAAAACCATATTTCAACAACTTCACATATAAGGTGACAATAAGAAATATGCACGTGATTTCAGGTCTCAATCGCGATATAAATAAGATGTGTGCTCTTTTGGTATTACACAGAGTAGAATGGTAGTTCCGTACCGACGTTTCGGAACAACATGTCGGCCCAATCTTCAAGGATCAAATTTGACCCTTGAAGATGGGACCGATTGGTTGTACCGAAACGTCTGTACCGAACTACCATTCTGTACGGTGTAAAATACCAAAATGTCGCAGGTATCAAGAAGTATACACTCCAACCAGCGCATTGTTACACATTTACTAAACTTGCGAATTTTTGGACGCTCACATCCTCGTTTTTGGAATTTTTGGCGACGCGTTGCTGGGTAATTGTTTCCCGGCGTTTCGAGACGGCACGTTGGTAGCGTCTTTAAGAGTCGAAATGTCAAATGAAGGATCTTCATTAGATATTCGACCCTTGAAGATAAGAACACCATGCTCGGTCGAAGCATCGGACACCAATCACCCAGTGACGCCGCGCCACATCTCAGAAGAAAGTGTAACTCTTAAGACTTATTAGTCCTCCCAGTAGACTTAACGTTGGCATTAGATGCCTAACCTTGTTGTTTTTTTTGTTTCAATTAAGACATCCTAAGTCTTTTATTTGATTTTTCAAAATTTCAGTGCACTAGCCATCAGCTGCACGCCGACAGCCACGCCCCCCCGCCCCCCCGCCCCCCCCCGGATGCGCTCCTGGATGGGAAAAGCACCTGACATTCACCTGCTGTCAGCTTTACTTCCTAGCAAATAGACTGTACTGGACAGCAGACAGGGAGTCTCTATGTCGATCTGGATGCCCTTGTGTCTAACTAACTAACTAACTAACTAACTAACTAACTAACTAACTAACTAACTAACTAACTAACTAACTAACTAACTAACTAACTAACTAACTGACTAACTGACTAACTGACTAACTAACTAACTGACTAACTGACTGACTAACTGACTAACTGACTGACTAACTAACTAACTAACTAACTAACTAACTAACTAACTAACTAACTGACTGACTGACTGACTTACTGACTAACTGACTTACTGACTAACTGACTTACTGACTTACTAACTGACTAACTAACTAACTAACTAACTAACTAACTAACTAACTAACTAACTCCATGGAGCAGAGACCTTGAGAAGCCGACACTTTCTCAGCTAGTCAAGAAATTCCCTTCATTTTATGGAACCCGGAAGTTCATTACCGCATTCACAACAGCCCGCCACCTGTCCCTGTCCTAAGCCAGCTAATCCAGTTCGTGTCCCCATCCCACTTCTTGAAGATCCATTTTAATATGATCCTCCCATCTACGCCTGGGTCTCCCAAGTGGTCGCCTTCCCTCAGGTCTCCCCACCAAAATCCTGTATGCACCTCTCTTTTCCCCCATACGTGCTACATGCCCCGCCTATCTCATTTTTCTCGATTTGATCACCCGGAATATATTTGGTGATGAGTACAGGTCATTAAGTTCCTCGTTATGTAGTCTTCTCCACTCCCCTGTCGCCTCGTCCCTCTTAGGCCCAAATATCCTCCTCAGCACCCAATTCTCGAGCACCCTCAGTCTTTGTGCCTCCCTCAGTGTGAGAACTCTTGTGTCGAAGGCAACGATAAATAATACACGTCGCTGATTAATGAAGCGCCACATCATGAAGACGCGGATAATTATCTTCACACCGTCGTCGCTTACTCTGCAGAAAAAAGAACTCTGTACGCTGGATGGGTCGCAGATCCCTTTTCGATGCTGTGGAAACGAAAAATATTTATGTCCCTGCCGGGAACTGAGTTTTGAGTCTTCTGCCTTCAGAACCCTAAGCTAGTCACTATTTGAAAACCCCTGTCAAGATTTGAAGCCAGGCGTGTAGATTACAGCACACCGTTTTACTGACTGAGCTACCGAAGCCTATAAAGTACTTTGTTAGAAGAACATATCAGCGTGCTAAAACCACGTGATGTCCGTATTCGACTTCTTATTGGTTCTAAATGGTTGCGAGAAAATAGTAGTCCAAGAGGGGGTGGCGGTGGGTGGGAGGGGGCTCGTATAGGTATATTGAGGCGCAAAACAGGAAGGTGAGCAATTGGAAAACTGTCAGGCTGCAGCTGCAGCACTTCGAGTGGAAAGAAGTCTGTTTCAAACACAAGGAGTTTCAAGTAAACATTTAACACTAGCGCTCTAAGCTAAAAAACAGGAATTAAGGAAGAAAGACGAGGACAGAACATAAAGAAAGGAAATAAAGTTTGCGGCGAAAGAAAAACGACGGATATGAACACGAAACACGGAGCAATTCATCTTGCCTTGCAATATATCTCTGGGAAAACGAAATGGCGGGTGATTTGTTGTTGTGGCAAGACTGAGGTACATTACGCTGTACTCATACGGAATGTAATAAGAAGAACGGTGTACAGGGAAAGATGTGTTAGGTTAACACATATTAAGTAAAGAAGAAATAGAAACGGAAAGAGATTGGTAATAGGAAGAGATCGAAAATAAAAGAGTACAAAGAGGAAGACGTGAGGGAAAGGAATAGAGAAGAATGAGAGCCGGGGAGGAGTAGAAAAACAGAAGAAAGTAGATTTGTAATTTTTGATGGGCTTCGATTTTCGTACATTGCATAAATAATTAAAATTATTTAACCTTTTAAAGCCTAGCGGTAACTTTACGCACCACCAGGTTTAAAATTAAAAAATTCTACGTGGTGCCAACATTGCGTTTATGTGTTTTGTACGGATCTCAGAACAAACAGCAACTTTTGCCTTATAAAACATTAAGAGATTGGTTTTTATAACCGAAGTGGAGAGTGTTTACAGCGCGGTACGCACTGAGTCCTTATATAAAACAGATACGCTTCGTCTTTAAAGGGTTAAACAATTGCAAAAATACATTTTTCACAAGTTCCTTAATTGAGGTAGAGTAAATGGTTGGAGGAAGTTATTTCTTCTGCCCTATGTGAATGATCAGAATTTCGTAATGTGCACACCGTTGTGAGTACTGCATATATAAATGTAATAAATGCCGTATTCACAACTTATTCTTAATTTATTAAAAATTAATTGGCAACATGTTTCGACCAACTAAGTGGTCATCATCAGGCCATAAAAAAATGTAACCGGAAAATGTTCAGATTACTAAGGTCTCAATATACAAATTGTACCAAGTCACAGCAAAGATTACAAATATAATTAAAATAATGTAAATACATAACATATATATCACAGTACTTTGAGAACTGACGGATGAAACTTGATACAGGCAAGACACAGCACTTTGAGAGAGCAGCATAAAATCCTGCAGTGTGTGCGTGGAGCGAAACAACGGCATAAGCGGTATCGACGGCATATATATATGATTTAATGGATTAAATGTAAAAAGCTAAATATAACTTTTGTGTACACACTGAAGAATTCCAGTGCTGCTGTCCACACAAGTTATATTTGATTTTTACATTTACTACATTAATTCTGATCTATATATCTCTGGCTGAATTATACAAAAATCAAAGCAACGCTTTCATCTGCTAGTATTAATTTGCTGTAAGTTTAAGCATCTTAACGCCATAACTTCTATAATCACGTAT
>BLKM01000165.1:817309-830327 GCA_013340265.1 Coptotermes formosanus | reverse complement strand
TATGTCAATGAAAAATTCCAATGTCACCATCGGGAATCGAACCCGTGATCTTTCGGTTTGTAGCTCAGTGCCTCAACCAACTGCGCCACCGCGGCCCCTAGAAGTGAGAAAAGTGATACGTGATTATAGAAGTTATGGCGTTAAGATGCTTAAACTTACAGCAAATTAATACTAGCAGATGAAAGCGTTGCTTTGATTTTTGTATAATTCAGCCAGAGGGGATCGTTTTATGCTTCACTGTTCCTGATATAAAGTATATTCTTGATTAATGGACTGTTCATGACGTCACCATTCCTTGCTATTCCTCATCTGCTATTTCTGTAGTTTAGGTCTAAACTACATATATGAATGATGTAAAAGAATATAGAGCGGTTTACATAATAATTTTTCTTTGGTGTTTTATCAGCCTGATGATGGCTTCTTGTATATGAGCCGAAACATGTAGCAATAAAACCACACAACATAGAATACTAAAAGAATTTATTTGTAATGATGGCGATTATACTGGCAAGTTGTAATGAAAAGAGCTAAGAATCTCATATTGTCTGACTCAATTTTATACGTTCTTTGATCAAATTGCGTGAAAGAAGGGTTAAAGTGGTTGGCATGCCCATCTTTCATGCTGTCTGCATAGTTCATTAATACGAAACTTCTGGATAAATACCTGTAATATTTAGTGATTAGAAGTGCCCACAGAGATCGCTGCAGTGTGACATACGCCAGTTGTTGCAATAGGTGGAAGTTAAAGAATGAAAAGAGATCAGACTGCAGTACAAAATCACATCATAAAGATAGGCAATAAATCCTTTGAAATGGTGGAAGAGTTCAAATAGTTGGGAACAACCCTCACAAATCAAAATTCCATTCATGAAATTAACCTTTTAAAGCCTAGCGGTAACGTTACGTACCACCAGGTTTAACATTAAAAAATTCTACTTAGTGCCCACATTGTGTTTATGTGTTTTGTACGGATCTCAGAACAAACAGCAACTTTTGCCTTATAAAACATTAAGAGATTGGTTTTTATAACCGAAAGGGAGAGTGTTTACAGCGCGGTACGCCCTGAGTCCTTATATAAAACAGATACGCTTCGTCTTTAAAGGGTTAAGAGTGGATTGAGGTGGGGGAACGCTTGCTATCATTCGGTACAGATTTCTTTCGTCTTCCAGTTTGCTACCAAAAATGTAAACATTAGGGTATACAGAACTGTAATCTTGCCTGTTGTTTTGTAAGGGTGTGAAACTTGGTCTGTCACACTGAGGAAGGAACGTAAGCCCAGGGTGTTCGAGAATAGGGTGGTGAGGAAGATATTTGGGTCTAAGAGGGACGAGGCGACAGGGGAGTGGAAAAGACTACACAGTAAGGAACTTGGTGATTTGTACTCCTCACCAAATATTCCGGTGATCAGATCAAGAAGAATGAGATGGGCCGCGCATGTAGCAGATATGGGGGGGGCGGGGCAGGAGAGGTGCATACAGGGGTTTAGTGGCGAGACTTGAGAGAAGGAGACCACTTGGAAGACCTAAGTGTAGATGGAAGGATAATATTAAAATGGATCTTGAAGACGTAGGAAGGGGCATGGGCTGGATTGATGTGGCTCAGGATAGGGACAGGTGGCGGGCTGTTGTTAATGCGGCAATGAACCTCCGGGTTCCATAAAATGCGGATAATTTCTTACTATCTGAGGACTTTTTAGGTTCTCAATAAGAACTCTGCTCCACGCAGTTGTTTGAGTCGTTATTTAGTTATTTAGTACGTTGGTAGGTTGGTTGGTTGGTTGGTTGGTTGGTTGGTAGGTCGGTTGGTTAGATAAAAGACGCAAAAATTGTAAAACAAGAAGTTTCATTATGCCTGCTTGTTTAATCAAGTATCACTAATTAACCAACTCCACCGGGCAGAGTTATTGTCTAGAACGTGATAGCAGCTCAGTTAGTTTTATTAAACGCGAAGGTTCATCAGCGTGAAAATTAGATCGTTATCCGCGTTACTCCGTGCCACGGCGTCAGAGATAAGCAGACTAAAAATATCAGCTGCTGTTCTTGGACTGCTTGACCTTGAAGAGAAAACACTATGCTCTCCTCAAAGCCTGTAAATATTTACCAGCCCACAAGGCGTCACTTCCCAGAAGACTTGAATATTCATCAGGGCCGCTGTGAGAACCATTAGTGACTTCACACGAGCAAGCTAATGGTTTCTGCCCTGAGCCAGATGCCTGCTGGACACACCATCATATCTCGTTTCTGTAAGACCAATTTTAATGTTACTGTGTTCTACGCATAGGTTTTCAAATTGTTCTGTGTTATGCAGCGTTAAAAAGTTACGCGATGGCAATACTCAGATTCTCTCTTATTCAGGTTTTCTTTCAAAATTTGTGTGTGTAGCTCAGACTTACCCCGCTTCAATGTGATTTCAAGCTTCCGGCCCGGTGGAAATGTGATCGCTCTTCTTGGACTCCTTGATTCTTAAAGAAGGGCACGAGAAGTTCTCCCCAAAAGTCGGTAAATAATCTACGCTGCGTAACATCCTAGAAGAGAGAAGATCTTATTCCACTTTAATTCGAAATGTTTGATAGAACTTATCTGTAATTTTGTACAGTTCCTGTTCACCTGTGTCTGGACGCAGAAGTCGATAATCGCACAAAATGATGTCATGCATAGTATTTATTGGTTTGCTGTCAGGTAGATGTCGTGCCATCATTTCTCTGCTTTTGGTTGTCTTGAGTATTCAGTGTGCGGTTAGGTTACGTAGTAACTTCTGCCCTGTGGTTTGACTGTGAGTTTCAGCTATTGGCAATGAATAGGGCACGGCAGTGACGTAACTGGTTAATGTGTGTACACATTGCAAGGTGGTGGTGTGCTGCAGGTTGGTTTGTGTTGTGGTTCTGCACCTCATGTTCTCGCTTCAAACACGGGAAGTGGGCATCTGCTTACCGTTATTCACGCGAAAATTATTCAACGAAGTAAACATGTATCGTCCTTCTTCATATATTATGTGTCTTGTCAGATAAAGCAGGGCATTCAAACTGAGCAGTAGTGTTAACTCCTTCGAGACTTGAATGTGCAGAATTCCTTTGCACACCAAATGTCTTACGAGCTCCGTGTCTCTTCCTGTTACCTGGGTTGTTTCTGCGGGGAGACATGGCATGCGTGTCTACAGACAGCACAACTTGAAGAATGCTGGGGCTGTCGTGAGTCTTGGCACCACACTGGCTGTAAGTATAACCGCATCACTGAAACTGGCTATTAGAATACCACAGTTCATATCAGTGGCGTAGAAAATTGGTCGCCCCCCCCCGCACATAAGTGTAACTTGGCTAATAACACTTGGGGGGGGGCAACTTTATTTTACAAAGGAGTCAAATTTGAAACAGAGGAAGACTGATCCCATCAAACGCAAATTTTTCATTTTCTTGTTTCTGTCAATTTTTATTTGTCATTACTCCTTTCAGTAACCAAAAAATTGCTAGGTTGAAAAAATATTGGGTGGGTGGGGGTGGGGGGCATTTGTTGCCCTTGCCACCAGCTCAATTTATGCCTATGCCTCCATGACTTGATAATTGGAGGCCCGTGTAATTATCAGCAAAATTACTCCCAAATTGCATGACAGGGATCAAGACTGCTCTCTAATTTCAGAAGAAGTGAATCTAGTTTGAAAGAAGCCACAATAAATTTTAATATTCTGTAAGTTTTGGGGGGTGTCCCTCACACTGCGGGCTCAGCGTCGGGGGGTCCTTATCTATGCCACTGGTTTATGTACTGAAAGAAGTAAACAGCCACCGTTACAGAAACAGAACCACGAATGTGGGCATGTTCCACACATAACTAGAGCACTTAGAAGAGCGTTAGGGTATAGCCCCATTGACAGGAATGTTTTAAAAAACGAGGGAGAATTTGGAACTGTTTTACAAATTTAGGGGCAGTTTATAGAAGAAAACATCCCCCATCCAGGAGGTTCCATTCTTCTGAAATATGATGCTGCATCAACGCATAATTGGACCCAGTGTTTTGACACTACATGATTTCCTCCGCTTCAGGGGCCTGAATTTCCCATCTTCATACCCAGACTGCCATAATCATCCCTTTATCCCAGCATTGCTTTCCTGCTTTTGAACATGGCACATAACAACACATTCATAACTTACATTCAAATAGTAACTAGGAAACCACTTGAAACCCCCAACACACCTACTTTAAATGAAAAATTTAAGAAATAATAAAAGTCAACTTGAGATGATAAACGCAAAAACCACTCGCCCAATATTACCTCATCGAACGTCTGTTCTCACATGAACACACTTTATACAAAATGCTATACATACAGCCCAAGGGACTGTCACATAACAGGGCCTGCTCACATCATGGAAGAAAGTCATATCTTTTCTGAAAAATCAGTCTGTTTTCTTTTATTCATATATTTCCGTAACCTGCCTGGGACAATCTACCAACCTGGATATTCAAGGTTTTTAGTATACACCTGAAAAAAGCTTTTAACAAATCAACAATCAGCCAAAATTGTGCCTAATTGAGATGTGATGTTTGACTTGAGTTTACACACCCTGACATGTGATAAAAACTTCTCCATGATCTGCATTCTGAAAAAGATACTGATACCATCCCTTTTTTGGTATATGAAACTTCCACTGAATTTTGTTACTCCTGTCAGAGAGTATTGCACACTGGCATACTGCTTTCTTCTATCCTGCAGCTTGTGTACACTTGTCACTTCCTCTTCATCAGACGTCTGTTAGATCTGTCAGCATAACCTTTCCACTGTCAGCCAACCTTGCATCACTACATATTATCCACAAGGAGGAAATACACACCATGCCGCCAGGTAGATACATGCATAGCGCATAACAAAGTACATGTCACATAAAGACTGCACACACTGACATAACATTTCTAAAGTTGTGATAGATTAATATTTTTACTGTCAGAAGTACTTCACCATACAGAAATAAATGTCAGACAAAGGGATCACACCACCTAGCACCAGGAAGAAAACTGTGTGCCCAAATTGTGTTCTGAAAATGAATAATTTTTTCTTGTCACTGTGAGTCGATGTGCAGTCTTGGTCAGATATGTCAGACTGGGCAGTGTCAATAAATGACTAAACTTGGCTTTAGATAACTCTCAGTACAAATGTAAATTCTTTGTAGTCACAAGTTCACATCTCATCACCTGCCACATGAAATTTTACATTGTATCAGCAGAGGAATGAGTGAGAAACTGTAAGCAGAGTTTTACTTGTGCAGCAGAGTGAGCAGATGGGCAGGTGAGTGAGTGAGTGAGTGAGTGAGTGAGTGAGTGAGTGAGTGAGTGAGTGAGTGAGTGAGTGAGTGAGTGAGTGAGTGAGTGTGTGCGTGCACGTATGTTTGAAGATGTGCATGCATGTCTGTGCATGTTTGTGTCTGTGTTAATGCCACAGACATGTCACTATGGACTGATGCTCACATCCTCTTGTTAACCTTTTAAAGCCTAGCGGTAACTTTACGTACCACCAGGTTTAACATTAAAAAATTCTACGTGGTACCCACATTGCGTTTATGTGTTTTGTACGGATCTCAGAACAAACAGCGACTTTTGCCTTATAAAACATTAAGAGACTGGTTTCTATAACCGAAGTGGAGAGTGTTTACAGCGCGGTATGCACTGAGTCTTTATATAAAGCAGACAAGCTTCGTCTTTAAAGGGTTAAACCTTGCAACACTGTCACATACAAGAGCAGCAGCCTTGCAGGCAATGCCTATGATCCACGCTTCCTAACCGCTCATATTATTGTGCCTGTAAGAGTCTGTTCATATGTCCAGATTACTGCTTCCATCTGAGAATATCATGGATGCCTTGTTTAGCCAGTGCACAACAGGAAAGAAATGCTGCTAATTTTATTGCTGACCAGAGATAAAGGAGAAAGGCATGCTACTGGAACAACCATGCACACCCCGATACTTCGGGTTGAACTATTTCAGAAGCATGTACCAATTTGTACTAAACTTTGGCATGTGTATTTAGATCTAAATGCTTTGTTACAAGAATTGTATTGTTTAATCACAAGCACCCTTAACAGCAGACATTGCCCAATTAACCCTTCAGCGTGGTTTCATGTACATCATATGTCAGGCATTTAATTTAGCTACCTGCAGTTTGACCTACACCATACACTTAGAAGCAAGCTGCGTTTTCACAGCCTGTAGCAACGAAACTAAGAAGTGTATTGACACATGGTTTGTACTAATCTAGTCCAGACACACATGGTTCTTTGTCTGTAAAGCGGTAACTCTGATTCATACGGCTGTGGGAACATCCCCATAAATGCAAAACGGCCCTTTCCGCGCAGTACAGCGGTAGTCGGTCTCCCCACCACTGCAACAAGCTCTTCACGCCGGCCAATCGCAGACGGGCAGCCCAGCGACGGCCAGGTATAAAAGGCTACATTTCCAGCCAAAAATTGCGCAGCCCTAACCGAGAGTTACGACTCAAAGTTAGCTGGTGTGGGGAACCCCTTAGTTCGGCAACTCGGCAGATATTTACGCTGATCGAGGGCCGACGGAAGCTGCTGGATGCGCAAGCTAAGGGATTAGCTGACTAGTCGAGGCCGCATGCAAAATGGCGGACAAGTCGACGTCGAAACGTGCTAGCTATTCACTAGCTGAGCGCATTTCGGTCACCCTGACTGAGGTTTTACCGTGATTTTCCTCAGTTGTAAGGTAAATGCCAGGGTGAAATTAGAAAACTCGGGGCACGGCCCGCGAAACCCCCCTCCCCGCGGGCACGGCGGCTTCACCAAAGTGCCCACTTCCAATACATTACGTGATTTGCCACCCTGGGTTCAACTCCCAGGCAGCCATCCAACCAAAGTTCCCCCCCCCCCCCCTCAGATAGGAAGTCTATGTGCTCCCAGAGCCGTAGCCTTTAGCGTACCAAGTCCCGGTCGCGAATCAGGACTATAAACAGCGTAAGCAAGTCCCCGTTATAGAGTACGGTGTCTGTTTTAGAGCCCAGCGATGCGTTAAAACGCAGGAATGGCTACTCAGACAAAGGGACGTCGACTTGCGCTTCGCACAAGTCTCAGCCCTTAGTTAGCTCTTTGGTTGGTTTGGTTGGCAAAATTGTGCATTCCAGTATTCCGGATCCAGCGTTCAATATCAAGACTCAACGTGCTACGAGCCTCCACGATCGGCTCCCGTGCATCATCCGCCACTCGGCCTGTTAGCAGCATCTACAGCTCGCATCCTGCGGAACGCGCCGCAGTGTCTACCAGCACACACTGCTCGGCACCACAGAGCTGTCCCAGGCTCTCCACCGCGCAGCCTCCTCCGCGCAACCGGCTGACACTGTACACAACTCGCTCTCACTGCACTGCTTCAGTGAGACCGTTTCTTCACAGGAGTAACGTTTGCCGGATCTCACTAACGCGGCCCTTCGCCGCCACAGTATCAAAGGAGAAACACGTGTAAATACGTTCGACACGGACAACTGTATATAGCAATCATACTGTACATAGCGACGACAATAAAGACTGACCTTAATGTGTTTACTGTTGTTGTGATTTCACAGTAGCAGCATACAGTAACCCACAAGGCACTGGGAGTGCAGACAAACAAAAAAAACAGTGAAGTAGTGAATGACATCACCTCACAGGGCGGGACTGTCGTCAAGACGTGGGCTGACAGAGCTTGAACTAATTCAGGTTTTAAATGAAATATTAGATGATAATGTTGTAGGGGAATATAGTTCAGTTGAAGAAGATTATACATAATTATTACACCAAACAAAACATGAAATCGGTGACAGTGCACATGAAAGTGATGGTGATTGTCATATTGAAGGACAACTGGGAGGGGTGTCAACAACATTTTTATGGCGCGACATCGCAACATTTGCAGGTTCAAGGGAGAAGTCTTGTGATGTTTGTGGACTATAGTTCGACATTAGCAGTGACGTGGGTATTGTGGATGTGTTTGAGAAGCTCTTTGACCTGAGTCTAGTACAAGAAATTGTAGAGGAGACCAACAAATGTGCACAGCAACAAATAGCTAAATGTGCTGCATCATTTACTTTTTGTTTGAGGATCAGAAAGTGGAAAGACGTGACACTGGATGAAATGTGTGTCGTCCTAGCATTGTTTGTGCTAATGGAAATAGTACAGAAACCCACACAACGGTCCTACTACAGCAAGAACTGCCTTCTGTTCACTTGTTTCTTACCTGAAACACGTTCCATTGAAAGGCTGGGACTCATAATAAGATTTCTGCATTTCAACGACAATTCTGCACTAAACGAGTATATAGGGCCAGCCAAACTTTTCAAAATGTACCCAGTAACTGAACAACTGAACCAAAAATTTCGGCAATTGTACCTGCCGAAACAGAATATTGTCATAGACGAGTCTCTGGAAAAAAGGCGAAACCTGACAGACGGTGTGTGGTGTGTTCTAAACGAGGTGTAACGAAGGAATCCATCCACTGGTGCCCTGATTATGCCTGGGTTGTGTTTGGATGAGTGTTTCAAGATTTACCACACGAACCTTAACTTGTGACTTTTATCCTGGTTGTTCCTGTACATGATGTGTTTCAAAAATAAGGTACGATTATAAATCAATTACTTATGAACGTACTGTGAAAAGTTTATCTTTTTATTTTAGTTGGATCAAAAGTTATATCAATTTAAACCACGGACTGCAAAAATTAAAGTGACATTTAAAAAATACTCCAGCAGGTAGCAACAGTGTGCAGTTTTTAAGTGTCCATGCTGAAGGGTTAATACAACTAAATTTAATTATGAAATTCAGAGTGCTTTAGTCTTTGTGGTGTAATTCCTGTAATAGGCCATGGTCCTTATTCTGGATGTTTACGTCAGTAATTGAAGTGCAACGTACTCTGTGAATATGTTTACCTTATTTATGAGATACAGTTCTTGCTTGAAACATTTCTTCTTATTCTTCTCCTCCCCCTCCTCTTCCTCTTCTTCCTCTTCTTCTTTGGCATATGGTCCTTACAGTTTAACCAGTGCCTCCTTCAGAATGATAGCCCATACGGATCTGTCTTCTGCTTTCTTCCTCCATCTTTTGACATCCATCGATTTCAGACCATTCTCAGTATAGCCCAACCACCTTCATTTTGGTTTTCCTGCTTTTCTTCTCCCACTTGGTTTCCCCAGAAATACTTTCTTTATACCGTCCTATCATCAGACATTACATTTGTTGATCTGCCCAAGTTATTTACATATGTTAAGTAAATGCATTCTGACACTCATCTAAGTGTTGTCGAGGGTGCACCAACATTGATTTTGACAGGCAAATTTCAGAAAAATGTGTGTTTTACGTATATGGAGAACTTTACTTTTCCTTACTGTATCCTAAATTACAAATGTATTCAAATTATTCACCCAGAGCAAAGCTTACAGATGTCCGCATGTTACTCTGTAATGTACCTGAAACCCTGTGTATATTGCAGACACTCTCAGCAGGAATTTAACCAACAGACAGTGGAAAGTTAGTGTGTGGCATTAGCCCATGGGATGGGAGGAAACTGAGTATGCAGTATGCCTTGTTTATTTACTGACAAATGTCAGTAACTGATCATTGCAAAATGCTGACAGTTACAAGCTGCTCCACCTCTCTTGAGCAATATGGCAGCAGAGTACAGTACATTATGGCAGGCACAAAAGCCACTCTTTCATCTTGCCTATTTCCAATCTTTTGTACAACCCTTTTTTTAAGCATTCAGCAGCCCTACATTTCAAACAATATGCAGTACCTTGCTGACAAAGATGTCAGCAAAATCATCTGGTTTCAAGAAATGATTGCCCAGGTGCCTAAATCTTAATACAGCCAACACCTCACAGTCACAAAGATCATGTAAGGCCGTTTCAAATGCCTGTTTGCATCCGTCACACTTGCGACTCTCTACCAGCCCTAGTTTAAATAGATGTCCTTTAAATGATAGTGCCCTCTTAAGAGCCCCATCATTATTTTTAGCTGGTTTTTACTCAAGCTGATACGACAGTATAAAGAATAATGTTTGTGAAGTACCATTATGCACTTATGGAATTGCATTACCAACTCACAATTAGGGATTCCTCCTTAAAAGCAGTGTATCTTGTTGTTGTGGGTGTTGTGACCAGTAACAGTTACATAGAACACGGGGTAAGCCATGAACACTGAACAGACTGAACATTGCAGTAGGTACTGTAGCAGATGTCACTATGCCAGGATCTCAGCACTGTGGTAAATTGCAACGACATAGTTCCTGAAACTGTAAAGTGGTGCATGATAGCTAAATAGAGGAGAACCAGATTGGTGTGCATTAGGCAAATATACATCAGCTGACAGTTGTTAGCATTGATTAAAAAATTAATGCAGTAACAGTTGAAGCAGTGGGTTACTGACGGAACTGTGCAAATAATGGGGCAGCACAATTGCAGTTGTATGAATAAGCATATTACCCCCCAACCAAGAGTAATCAATTATGTTAACAACCATACTGCCACCCACTGACAGTAATGGCAGTTGTATTAACAAGTGTACTGCCATGCACTGAAAGTAATGGCAGTTGTATTAACAAGTGTACTGCCATGCACTGAAAGTAATGGCAGTTGTATTAAGAAGTGTATTGCCCACCACTGAAAGTAAATGACACATATATTAAAGGTGCACTGCCACCCATTGAAAGAACAGCAACTTGTACACACTTCCAATATTCACTTCACCACAAAACTGAACAATATCATATTATGATTTATTCACAAAAATATGTTTCAGTACAATAAATATACATTACACAAGCCTATGTAACTCATGCTGCAACATCAAAGAAGCGGTCTATCAGTGCTGACACTTGTGCCGGGGCATATTTGATATATTTCTCAGGGTTTTTGGTGAAAGGCACAGCACAGTACCTGCAAATACAAATCACATAAATAATAAGTACATATATAACTATTCTGCGAAGCTGCTCTCTTTTTTCCTGTACCAGATCTAAGATGCAGAACCCAAACACTATAAAATTTACTGTGCGCTCTTACTAATGGGCTTCTGTAGGCAGCTGTGGCTGTTAAAATGGCATGCAAGTATTGTGGTAGAGCTTCTGGATGTGACCCATATCCTGAGTTATAAACAAGACGGGCAATATACGTGTAACATAACACTGAGGCACATTCGTGTAACCACTGTTGCCATGGAAGATCAACAAGTATTAAATATGACGAATATGCGTCTGTATTCTCGCTTCGTTATCTGGTATGCAAATTTCCTCTTTTGTGTGCTGTATCATATTGTCATCTGTGGTGTGTCTGGCTCTACCATATGTTTCCACATTATCTTATAAACAGCATGATTTTTGGAAAACACTTGTTGGACGTAAAATGTGTGTTTTGATTTTCTCTATAACTTTCATCTCAAACATTTATCATTCTAAGATGAAGTCTGGGAGATATTATCATAAATTAACAGAGGGCTTCACGTTACGTATCAGCTATTCTTGTCAGATTTTAATCAAATTTTCTTGACAGATTTTCAAAAAATCCTCAAATATCAAATTTTTTGAGAATCTGTCCAGCAGCAGTGGAGCTGTACTAGGCAGATAGACACAATGAAGCTAATAGCCACTTTGTGCAATTTTGCAAAAACCCCTAAAAATGTACCGAACATACAATGCCTGTTTCATTCTCCTCTACAGCATTTTTTTAATATTTTCTGAAAAGCATTTACTCTTTTTAAGTTGTTACATTTGCCTGATCTAAATTAAAATGTAAATGGCTTGACATAGTTTTGTAAAATTCTGCAGTAACATACCACATAAATCCACATACAGCAAGAACATAAGTACCGAAGGAGGTCTCAGAAATTTGACATACAGACTTCTGCTTACTTTTCATAGAATGCGTGATACTTGGGCAGGATGTATTCCTTATTGTCTCTCTTCAAACTTTCTCTCAGTTCTACATCTGGAATTGAGTAGCTGCGTTGCACTTTAGCGATTTCCTCCATTTCCTTGTTAAAACCCTGAAAACAAAGCCACATCTCTTAATTGTGTCTCAGTCTCAAGGGTGGCAGTGTGTTCAAATGCAAGATCATTATTATTAACCTCTATCCTACTGAGGTGGGTATTTAGATTTTAGTACAAGGTTTATTATAACGTGAATATTACTTGAACAGAAAAAGACAAAATTATGAAGTAAATGGTATTTTGTAGAGAGTAAAACAGAGATTATGCAGCATATCTTAAAAATTCAGTAAATTTACTTGCTGCCTGAATACATAAAATGAATTTCTAGGGGTGTTTACTTCCATGTGGATGAGTATGCAAATGCAGGTCTTTAAAAGGTAAAAGAACTGAGTCTGAATTCTGTATAATTTAGCTGGTTTCTACAGAGTGTGGTCTGCGCTCCTTGAAGATGGTGCTAAAGCACTGAAACACGTCTGAGTGTTAATACAACTACACAATTATGTGTATTATGTGTGCATTTAGTTGGTTTAACCTTTTAAAGCCTAGCGATAACTTTACATACCACCAGGTTTAACATTCAAAAATTCTACATGATGCTGACATTGCATTTGTGTGTTTTGTGTGGGTCTCCGAACAAACAGAAACTTTTGCCTTACAGAACATTAAGAAATTCGTTTTTATAAACGAGGTGGAGAGTGTTTACAGCGCGGTACGCACTGAATCCCTATACAAAACAGATGGGCTTCGTCTTTAACCCTTTAAAGACGAAGCGTGTCTGTTTTATATATGGACTCAGTGCGTACCGCGCTGTAAACACTCTCCACTTCGGTTATTAAAACCACTCTCTTAATGTTTTATAAGGCAAAAGTTGCTGTTTGTTCTGAGATCCGTACAAAACACATAACCGCAATGTGGTCACCACGTAGAACTGTTTGATGTGTAAACCTGGTCGTATGTAAAGTTACCGCTAGGCTTTAAAAGGCTAAAGACGAAGAGTATCTGTTTTATATAAGGACTCAGTACGTACCGCGCTGTAAACACTCTCCACCTCGGTTATAAAAACCAATCTCT